>JARACY010001661.1:0-54028 GCA_029255725.1 Scrobipalpa atriplicella | reverse complement strand
GTTGCCTTAGATCACTGCAGTCATTTTTTGCTAATAATTAATTAGTATCACTGGTTAATACGTTCGGGCATAGTTAAATCTTTTTACGATTTAGTACACTTTCTGTATAAGTTTTTCTGTTTTCCTAGATTTTTTTGTCCTCAGTCTTCAGTTTCATTATGACTTTCTATCCGGATCTGTATCATTTCCTCTATTTATTTACGAGAACCCGCATCCTGTTTTGTTGCCAAGCCTCCCCGTCGTGCGAACGTAATTCAAAGGAGCGAGTCTGAAAATTAGGGAGGATATCGGAAATAATTTCGCGAAGTAATAAAAGACCAGACGCTACATTAGCCGTTATGAAGTACGCCCTCGGATCAGAACGTACGACACAACGGAGCTCCAAGGGCTCGATGAAATGATAAATGGCGGCAATAAATTGCAGCCCAGATATAAATGACAGCCCTTTGGTGAAGGGCCTATGAAAAATATCAATTCGTCACAAATATCTCGAAAATAATTCTCCCCCGGGGATAAATTAATGCCGAAACGAGAAAGCGTTACCCTGATTGTCATATTTTAACATTCCCGAGGGTGCGTAGATTCGCGGCACGTAATCTTCAGGAATCGAGGAAAATGAGGTTTCGGTGAAAAACATGCGAAGTAAAACACGACAAATTGGAAACACAATTATAAAAGAAATGGAGGAAACGTCGGTAAGGACAAAGAGTCTTATTAGTTTCAAAGGGCTCAAAACTGAGCGTTTCTTTGTTGGACTCGCAGCAATTTAAGCAAACAAGCATCATCACTGTCGCTATTCTTATGAGCCTTCACTGTTGTTTTTTCGTTTCGTCCTTTATTCGAAGGGTAGTCGGAAACCATTGGTTTTTATCACCGCTTTTGCTATCCACAGAGGTATTTATTCTGGATGATTCTCTCGAGGCTGCATAGTAATGAACCCTGCCCTCGTTATATAATACTAATTAGCTTTTTCTTTCTCGAGACGTCTTGGAGACAAGTTCTACTGAAATGGACTTTAAGATTAATTTTCTTTGCTGTCCTGGATATTAGGTATTCAGCGTGTGTCTGAGGTTGCACTGAATAGATTCTGCCAAGTTGATTGACAATATTGTGTGTTACAATGTCCGTAATTAGCTACTGCAACTGATTGCTTCAGTCAAATATGTACAAGATTACCTATCTGTTATCTCAACATCATCTCGGCTAATTACACATAAATTATAAAAGATCTTTGAAGCAAATAAATACTGTTTCTAAGACAAAAAAGCAATACCTGATAGATATTATAAAAAATAAAACTTGCAACGTACGATTTCTGAGGATAATGAAGATATGGACGTATGACGTACTCGTATAAACGAACATGAATGCCGTAAAAAATGTTAAAATATGTGCATGAATATTTTTCTTCAATGATTTTCACAGAAATTGTGCCTTACTCTACAGGGCTTATATTCCAATGAAATTAAATTACATTTCGTGTTAATATTTGGTAGCTTGGAACCCAAAAAGTCCTTACAAACAACGTTACGAGAGCATGTTCCAAAACAATCTGTTATGAAATTAAAGCCTTTGTAAAATGCATGCGTGTTAGGCGTCGGTCGGAATACGGCACGTATACGTTTAATATTTCATCTGTAATTCAACACAAATCCTCTCCTGTGAGATACGGAGGAGACCGAAAGGGCTACTCCCGTTATCTCTTCAGTTTTTTTGAAATCTTGTCTAGTAAAATTAGTAGGAGTTAAGTGGCTAAATTTTTACTTGTTATTAAGGACACAAGATTGTTTCTCTGATGATCATTACCACGATCATCAGACACCACGATCGTTACTATTTCAAATTATTTAAGAGACCTAGTAGGCGGTACTTGATTTTATCGTATCATTGATTGATTCCACTTGATAAAAGAAGACATATTATTTAGAAAAATAGGAAAACTACAAACGGGAACATTCCGTTAATATTCTGACGTAGCGAAGCGAACCATCGCTCCCAGACTATGCTTTAAGTAGGTACTCCGTTTTATCTGCCCGGTCCATTACTTCCGCGCAATGCTACGGATATTATATCAGCTGCATAAACGCTTCATTTATACAGCTACTATACAGCTTAAATATTGGAAAAGCAATCAAAAACTATAAAACCTGAACCTTTTCAGCAATATACTTCAATCTTCACTATAATATTTAATTAGGAAATAATTGTGTAAGGGTTGGGCCTGAAGGGTCACTTAATTAATGCAAGTTACATAATATAATCTTCATAATTCTATTAAAATATGAAGAACAGGATTTATTTGTTTTAGAAATTGAAAGAAATCTAATCCAAGATACGTATTATGTATGTGATAGAATACTGACTTTTCAAACTTAAAATGGTTCGTAATTAAAAAACCAAATATAAACTATAGGTATTTTACCTAAATTTTTAAATGAAGTTCCTATCTCGCAGTGTACATTCTTATCAAAATTATCACGCTTAGAATATTATATCGTAAAGAGTAGATAGAGAGAGAACATCAAAGTCAAAGCCATTTTCATCCAGCCCTGACAAATGAGAGGCGTTTCAGATAGGATTATGTATCGCTTTAGTGATGGATTGTCAGTCAGCCAATCTACGAAATTGCAATACACTTAAATGCTCGATAATTTTTTCTCGAGATTTTTCATTTAGCATGGATATTTGAAAGTTTAAGGGCCATGAAACTGAACAACTTTCTCTATGGAAAGAAATTGGATTTCTCATGCAAAAGTGTCAACAGTTTGAGTCGTTTTATACGGAAACAACAATTCTTTTCATAATTATTTCAAACTATGTTCCTACAAAAAGTCATAGTCTAAATAAACACTAAAATTTCTTTGGTAAGAATAAAAAATGTCGCTGTTTTATAAAAAATAGAAGCAGGCGGTAAATTTAATGTACTTTTTCACTCTCAATTCACAATGAAGTGAACAATGTATAAAGTATACTTTTACACTATTTCGCTCTGAAGACCTTGAGAAAAGTTACTTTATTATACAGCTACATGAACATAACTTCTTACTTTGGAAGTACACTCCTTTTTGTTAAACCCTGTATATTGGAAGGGTCTTTAATATCTTTTTTTATAAAAGACTTACCTCGACTTTTTTTGCTGAGGCTCAAAGACGGATTATTATTTTACGTGTAGACAAGAATTATATTATTATTTTCTCGTTGAGCTTAATCGGATGAACGCTTTGACATATACCTAAAACATATTTTAGATAAAAAAAATATAGGAAACAATTTTTTTTTGCTTTAGGTACCAATATTTACTAGCTTTTCGTTATTCGGTTTCACGTGTGAATTACGGACGGATTTGGTTGAGATTTAGTATACACACAAGAATATGAACATATTGTAACATTACAGTATGTCGTTTGTCCTAAATAAGTGTGAAATCGCAGGACAAAAAGCTAGAGTAACCTAATCTCTTATTGACAGTCTCGGATTACGGAAACATTTCGGAATGAGAATTTTAGGCCAGTATTTATAATCAGCTCTCAAGAGTGACAGCGAGTTTGAGTTTGTATGAGAAATATCATTACAGTTCAAAACGGCCTGTCAAATCCATAGGTAAATGCGCTGAATCTTGAGATCGCTTTATGAAATATACGAGCCCTAGAGGGCATTGAAACTCTCCAATATTTCTCTTGGAGGGTCAATTTACATCAGGGAGCAACGCGACGCGCCATGGTGCGCACTTTTCAAGAGCGTAATACATTAAGTATTTACTATGCAAAAAGATAGACATTTTATTGATAGAACTCGAAAATTCCTCGCGAGCCTGTCACTTAATTGGTAGAACAAGATGCATCTTCAAGCAGCTTCACGCCACGTCACGTCGCGTCGCTTCTCGGCGTGAACTGACCCTTGCTGCTTGGCAACAAATTGTTCTTCAAATCTTACGTCCAATTAATCTCAGGAACTCATCGCTAGGGGGCGGTCATGATCAAATATTCACAATTTAAACCGAATGCCAGACAAATCGGGTTATCTCGCTGTAGGCTTTCAACTGCGTCTTTGATCTTCAGAAAGCTTTTGGCTTCTGACTAGGTGAGGCTACAGTTCTGACAGAGATTACAATATTAAATTCACTAATGGTGGCAAAGTCATAGAGTTATTTTGATGATAAAAGTATTCAGTTGGTACCGACGTATTTAAAGTTGTGTTTTTAGTTTTGAATTGTTACATTCATTTCGTGTCAGGTTCAGAATCATATCAGAATCATCTACACTCGTCAAATCGGTTAATAATTTTATTGTAAAAAATACCTGAACATTTGATAAGATTCACGGTTCATTTGATTAGGTTCGAATCCTGTCTACGGGTGAAATTTTTGATATGTTGTTTATCATATTTTGGAAATAAGATTCACGGTGTAAAATTTTTATATGACTTATTTTAGTTTATAACTTTTGTAAAATAAGTAGGTACTTATTTAAGTAAATATTAACTTCAGGCGCATTATGGTCCTATGGTTATGGGACCAAAAAATTTCTAGCTTAAATAAAATAAAAAAACTTATTATCATAATCAAAGTTTCCATTTGCTGCCTTCTATCTGCATTTAAATTGTATATTTTGCTAGCAATTTAGATAGGTCTAAGAGCCTTTAGGCTAACTGCCAAATTGGCTCTTAAATTAATTCTACCAGATAACAAATGGTTTATCCTCGACCTAATCCCTAACTAAAAAAATGGGATTTATCCATATTAAACAAAATGAAATTTTTTTGCGAAAATTATCCTATTTTTATTATGATATCTAACACTGTATTGATCAGTGCATATAAAATATTGTCAAGAGTTAATAAACAATGAAATTTTGTTCTATTCTGTGTATCTGGATGGCCGAAACAACTAACTTGATCTTTTTTTATTTGACATAGGTACTTTAAGTAAACATAATTTGATCTCACAAGAAACAAAATGTAAGTGTCGTCACAAACACATTAACCTATAAAGTAAAATTGACAGAATAGTTATATGATAAACGAAAGTCTTATAAATGAAAAAGTATTTATTTTAATAAAGTTACTTACAGATTCTATCCAACATTGCCTACTGAATTCAAAATAAGGATTTTACGGTCGCATTTAACCGTTAACGTAACCGTATTGTTGCGGAGGAAATCGTAAAAACTACAGTAGATAATGGACCAAAAACATACCCACGTAAAATATATAGGGTGTAATTTTTTTGACAGAATTTAAAAATGTGCTGGTGATAAACAAATTTCTCTTTGAAACTTTTCGAAAGAAATAAGAATAAAAAATAATCACCGGGCCGTATAAAATAATTAGCTATTGAGAATGACAGCGTGTTTGAGTTCGTATCAGAAATGTGATTTCAGTACAAACCTGTTAAATCTGTACTTAACATTGCCCTTAATGCCCTTAATCTTGAGATCGTTTCATAAATACAAACCCTAGTTACCAAATCAGCTGATCGACAAAAAATCGACCTTAATTATGTGCCTTAGGAAACAGTTCTAGCTATCGGTCATTTGAACTGACCCTAAAATTACACCCTATCACAGATAATATAATACTATACTACCCTATATACAGGGTGTCCAGGAATTAATGGATAACCCTTTAACTGTGGCTAGCTTGACCGATGCCCTACTTGTAAAAAAATTATGACCTCAGTAAAAGTGTCACTTTTTTTTTTCACCGTAGGAGGTCAAAGACAAAATTTTAAAAATATTTTGCCTAATTTTTTCAATAAAACTTATTTTTTAAATTATTTTCTTATAAATAGGTACTAAAATAATGTATTCATTTTAAGTATCAACTATTAAGGTATATTAAAAAAAATAAAAAACCCAAAAATGTTGATATTTGATGAAATGGCATGAAAATAACTGAGCGTAGGGAGAAAATTATTTAAAAAACGGTTTTTGTACGATATTTCGAAAACTGTGACACTTTTACTGAGGTCATAATTTTTTTGCAATTAGGGCAACGGTCAAGCTAGCCGCAGTTAAAGGGTTATCCATTAATTCCTGGACACCCTGTATATCCCCAGAACTAGAAATTTACAACCGGCTTCATGACTTTGGGTTTAGAACGTAAAATTCAATTAAGGAACTGTTTGATAGCCCTTAAAACTTTGTTACACCACAAGTATACCACAGAATAATGTTCTAAGTAATACTACTAAGTAATAGTACCTACTGGTGTTTGTTCAAGTAACAAGAACGAGTAAAAACGAGAAATTATCTAAATATTACATCTTTTTACATCTCGGATCAAAACTATTGAATCCCAAAAAAACGTTTTGCCTAATCTCGATGGCTTTAAAACTTGTACGCTTTTACATGCATGTTTTAGCACTTAACGCTCTATGTTAGCCTCAAAGCGTCAAAGAATAAATGCTTGTGCTCTCCCCTTAGCCTCCAAACTTATGCAAATGCGATAGCATTGATGCAAAAAGAAAAATGTATAAAATAATAATTGCACTGGAAATTTGGCACTCGCAGTAATGCTCAACACATCTTCCTGAAATGAATTCTGTAATTAGATATATTTACAGGCCGTTGACATTCTGCCTTCCCTTTAACATGAGTAAGCTTGATAATCTTTATAGTGCTTTAAGTAAATAGTCGATTCACAATCTGAAACTGTGGAGAGAAACCAGAGATAAAGGTTATAAAGGCGTGAGGCTCGTAAAAAATATTTATCTTCGCATAAATTTCTATAAGTGCGAATCGTTTCCTATTGGGTTTTTTTCGCATTTAAAAAAAATGTGAATAATAATGAACCAATGATAGATCATAAAATTTTGACACTCAGTTGTACGCGGTAAAGGTTCTTATAGATTGTAATTTTTATCTTATCGCACTTGCTCTATTTATTACACGCTCACGAAATTACCTCAAACAAAAACTACTTTCCCAAATTTATACATAATTTTCCATTAAAAACCATCTTTCATTTCTGCAGAACAATTCCACAATTCCTACAAAACGCAAATCACTGTCAAGAAATCCGTAACACGAATTAGCACTTTGCACTCGCGCGTTCGTATTCTGAGTTCGAGTTTCGGAAAACCGGCTGAAAGCGGTTTAGGGACGTGCTTCCCCACCGGGTTCGGGACGGCCACTGAATGTAAAGACCAGTCGACGCATGCGAAACTGACTCCTACAGAGCCTCGTCAAGTGTCTGATAATGATACCAAACTAAACGATTTAAAGAGGCGTCGAGTTGAGCTCATCTAGTCGAGATTTCATATTCGCTTCATCTGATTAATCTAATTTCCATACAGAAAAATCAGCCGCTAGGGTTATTTTGTAAGGGAGAGCCAAATTTTTCATAATTCGACCTTATTCTATGTTCCTCGGAGAAAGTGTTCAGTTTCATAGATGGTTGCAAAGTACTTTGAAAGTACTTTGCCCGACGTTTCATGGCAAATTCATTGTAGAAGAAAAAAATCTTAAATTCAATTAGAAAATTCTGTGTAGTTGGACGTATAAGAGATTAAGCAATAATGGTGTTAATTCAGGACGCACTATTACTAATTCTAATTCTTAGTAGCGCTGTCACTTTCTTAAATTTGACATAAGAACAGGATAGCAAACAAACACGTGACTTTGACATTCTTAATTTGACGTACGGCGCTTTGAATAAGGAATGACCATAGAGCGTGCTCACTAATTTTAATTAATTTAAGCAGTCTTATGTCAGATAAGAAATGTCAAACTCACGTATTTGTTTGCTATCCTGTTCTTATGTCAAAGTTAAGAAAGTGACAGCGCTACTAAGAATTAGAATTAGTAACTGGACGGCGTGAATTGAGGCCAATAATTATAAATTATGAATAGGTAAATATTTTTGCAATTCACAGTCACAGTTCTTCGCTTAAAACTCGATCTTATTTCTATGCAGTTTCCACAATTTTCCTCTTTCTAAGAATCACAACAAACCAGCTTGTTTATTCTGTGTTTGGAAGCTTCAAAGTACTTATTACGAAAATAAACAAATTTCGAAATGTTGTTAACACTTTCCTGCATTCATTATTTACATTTGGAACTCATTATATTTCACGAATACGTTTCTACGTTCAATTAACAAATAGGTAATTAGAATTTGTTTGAACACAAATATTTTTGTTAACTTTGAGTTAGGAAGGTACCTATGTAATACCTAAGCCTCGAAATTATACAGAATACTATAAAACTAAATATAAGTATTTGTGTACTTGTACATTTTGAAACGAGTTGTTGCGATATTTTCATTCATTCTGCTTCTTGATTAGGTCTACTCGCGATCTTACTAGTTTGGTGGTAAAAACGTGAACGGAATTTGACCTTTTTGTACGAGAAAACATGACATTCGTAACCTCTATGCTGGACTGGGAGTGATAAAAAATTACTTCTATGTACCAGCTTATCGTATCAGATAATACAGTTAAACCCATCCTGAAGGTTTCAGTATAATAAGTAGCTAAGTAAAATAACAAAGACATTAATAAGCTTGAAAACATAGAAAGTTTTATTAAAATCTAATCCGTCATAATATATTTACTCCAAAAATAAAAGGTTCCAGTAAAAGTTGTTTAATGTAGAGAAGGGTAAAAAGAGACGGTTCCCCTCCAAAGAGATTCTGAACTAGTTAAAAGTAAGAAATAAAGAATACATTATCATAAAAAACGATATTTACTAGAGCTTAAAGATCAAAGTGCCCACAAATCATAAAGAGTTCAGTCTTCCGACCGAAAGAATATTCATCTTTATGTGCCATAAGCTACTAGAATAAAGATGGGCAAGTGAACAGCGGGCAGTTCCCTTTTTATAGGATTAGGGGTCCCATAACTGGCCCTTCAAAGGGTTCCTAAATCGGACTTTACCCTTAACCAGTGGCGTATGTAGAGTTACATGCTTACCTACTTATGCACTACCCTTTTTTAGTTATTCAAAAATTGGTCATTTGAATTCAAACCCCATAGTATGACAAAAATAAAATTATATTTCGCACGAAACAAAAGAAATACGAAAACAAAGAGTATCACAAAAACCCGATATTGTGTAGGTAGTTTGCACGTGCCTGAACTTTACCCTATAGCATAACTCAACCAGCACACATGATGTCACCTAAAATCATGAAAAATGTGCAACAGCAACAATATTGCCGACAAATTCCAAGGAAATTTGAAAATGCGAGTCCCTGTCTAGTGGTCGTCGCTATCGCATAAAATATTGAAGGTAATAAATTTCCCGTCTAGCATGCAACAAAATTTTTAAGTAAAGACATAGTAGCCAACATCCGTCACTGCGGTAAGTTTGAGGCGCGAGTCATAAATCATGAAATGCTCGGAGAATTCCATCGCGCAGTTTTATTGGAAAATTCTGTATCTGTATAAAGCGTTGGGGCGTCTCTTGCTCTACTTAATAGAGATACATAAAATATTCAATTTTATGAGTTTCGATTTCGCCTGCCTCCGTGGTCTAGTAATCTGAGCCATGGACTTCCGATCTGGAGGTCCGGGGGTTTGATTCCCAGAGGGGGAACACAAAGTTTATATTTGTAAATTTATCACTTTATGATATTTTCCTCAGTTTGGTTAGGATATTGTAAGCTGAATCACCTGATTGCCCGAAAAGAAAAAAGGATTCCGTGCTTCGGAGGGCACGTTAAGCCGTCGGTCTCGGTCTCTATCTTTGACAGCGGTCGTTACACAAACCATGTCAGAGGTATTAGGCGGTTTAAAAACTCTGAAACCAGGGATCATTGGGTCCATCGACTCGATACCAATATAACAGAAGAAGAAAAAGTTAGATTTCGACAGGATGTATATTACTAGATAGGTAGGTACTTATTGTACAAAGGGCGGGAGTAGCTGTATCAGTGGTGATAGTGTAAGGAAGGAGGTTTGTCGAAAGTAAACGATCTGACTGCTGAGTAACAACTGATGATTTATTGAATTAGACATACTATTATAAGCATCGATTATGACGTATAATTATAAGCTAAGTGAATACATAGACTTACTACACTACACCTCCCAGGGGAGAGAAAAATAAAATGAAATGTTAATTTTATTTTATTTTAAACTATGTCAGTATGATTTTTCTTTCTATCTAAGTAATAATATTTTATTATATTCAGAATATAGAGTTTAGGTTATATATTTATTATGATTATAATTGCTTAATTCCTAAATAATTTTGTCCTGTCCTTGTGGATAATATCAACTTTTCCATCTTTGATTATTTTTACATTTGGTGATATATCCTCTATCACTCTATAAGGACCTTGGTAAATAGAATCAAACTTATTTCCTGTTTCATTTTTAATTAAAATCATGTCGTTCTCTGAATACGTAACCGGATTAGCACGTTGGTCATACTTAGTTTTTCTTTTCAGTTTACTTTTTAATAAATTATCATATGCTTCCTTCTGTGAGGTTTGAAGTCTGTAACGTAATTCTAAAGGATAACTTTCGCAATTGTATAGGGGATCTACGATACCCGCTTTGAAATTACCTGGTAGAGTACATTTCTTACCTTAACAGATGTGTTAAACGAAAAACACCAGTATGGCAACCATTGGCTCCAGTTTTCAGCATGGTTGTCCGTTTGGATCCTCAGATATGCACCTAAATGCTTGTGTGAATTCTCCAGCGCACCAATACTTTGATGGTGGTATGCTGTTGAACTCAACTGACTTATTCCTAGCAATTTACATACCTCTCTGAAGGTCTCCGACATGAACTCAGTACCTCGATCTGTAGCCACTTGTTGCGGTATTCCGTACCTTAGTATAAATTGATTAACAAAATTTCTTGCTACTTCTTGAGAACTTTTTGTAACTAAGGGAAATGCTTCAACATACTTGCTTAATTCACATTGTATTGTCAATATGTATGAATAATTATTTTCATCTCTTGGGAGTGGACCAACGATATCTAAGTATAGTTTTTCAAAAGTTGTTTTAGCTGTAGTGGTTATACTCATGGGTTCCCTAGTTTTCACACAATGCTTTTGTTTCTGACATTTTTCGCAACGAAGGACAAAATCTTGTACATCCTTCTCTAGACCTGGCCAAAAGTAATACTTTTTGATATTGTTAAACATGCGTCTTATACCCGCGTGGCCACTGGTGGGTAGAAGATGAAAATCATTGAGTATTACTCGCCTATCGTCTTTGTCTTCTATTCTTTGAATATCTTCTAAAATACATAAACGGGGTCCGGACCAGTCCTTCATTATACTTATCGCTTTAGTTAACTTTTCAACAAATATGTAATTATTACCATTCTTTATAAAATATACTTCATTGACGTCAATACTTTTACAAAAATTACTTAGATCTCTCGCAAATGCGTCTGGCGTCAGTTGCGATCGAGAATCTAGTTTAATGTATATAGTTTTCTTTGTAGACTCGTAAATAAACACATTATTTTCTTTCTCTATTAAAATATTTTTATCTCTACGTAGGATTTCTAAGTCTTTATTATTTATAAATCTCATTTCTGTCATATCCCTGGTTTTACTATGGACTTCTACGACCATTGGATGATCAGGCCAATTGTCTGTAGGAGTCACATTACTGTCAGACTGAGTATTATTAGAAGATTTAGAGGAATTCGTTAGTATTTTTTTTCTCTGAGCTCTCGTCATTACATTCATAGTTCTTTCACTCATCTCTTTCAATTCTTCTGATTTTAACACAATCCTAGACAATGCGTCTGCAGCTGCATTGTTTGAGCCTTTCACGTATTCCACATCAAAACTATACTCTTCTAACAATAACCTAAATTTCATTAACCTACTAGATGGATCCTTCATACCATATAGGTAAACAAGCGGTTTATGGTCTGTCAAAATCTTGAAATAACGTCCATACACGTACGGACGATAATGCTTGACGGCCCACACTATAGCCAGTAACTCTTTTTCTATAGTTGGGTACCGTTTTTCTGCCTTATTCAAACTTCTACTAGCGAAAGCAACTGGTTGACCATTTTGGTTACTAAGTACTGCGCCTATTGCTGTATTAGAAGCATCAGTTTGAATTATGAATTGGTTGCTTTCTGAAAAATCAGGATATTGCAAGACTGGTGGTGACATCATACGTTCTTTCAAAGTTAAAAATGCATTTTCGCAACTGTTGTCCCAAACAAAAGGTATATTTTTCCTACATAGGTTATTCAATGGGTAAGATATATCTGCAAAATTTTTGATAAATTTCCGGTAGTAGTTAGCGAATGCAACGAATCTTTTGACTTCGTCTACATTGTTTGGACGGGGGTAGCTTTTCAGAACTTCAATTTTTTGTGGATCTGGTAATACACCATCACCTGACACAACATGGCCTAAATAAAGGATTTCCTTTTTTAAGAAATCACATTTTGTCGGATTAAGCTTTAAGTTGCATTTTCGTAGTCTTTGGAAAACATCTAATAGATTTTTGTTATGATCTTGTAAATTTTTGCCAAAAACTATTAGATCGTCCAAGTATATCAAACATTTTTCGTAAGTTAAACCAGTCATTGCAATATTCATCATTCGGCTAAAGCAGTTTGGGCTGACCTTGAGACCCATTGGCATTTTAGCCATTTGAAACCTCCCTGAACAAAATGCTGTATATTTACGACTTTCTTTATCCAAATTTACTTGGTAGTAACCCGAATATAAATCAAGATGGCTGAAATATATTGATCCCGATAAAGAATCAATAATTTCCGTGATATTAGGAAGTGGGTATCTGTCGTCCTGGATGGCATTATTTAACTTCCGGTAGTCTATGACTAAACGCCATTTTTTATTTCCATCAGAATCAGGCTTCTTGGGTACCAGCAATACGGGGCTAGACCACTCGCTTTTGCATGGCTCTATTATTCCCTCACGTAACATATTATCAATTTGTTTCTTAATTTCTGATTTTTGAGAATACGGTAGCCTGTAAGGTTTTACGTACACAGGTTCCGTGTTAGGTTTCAAAACTATATGTTGTTCGTATACGTTAGTGGCGGTCAACTTATCATTCGGTAGATAAAATATATCGGAAAATTTCGCACATATGTTTTCTATTGACACTTGTTCCTCTTTATTTAAATGTTTAATGTTTAACAAGGAAAATAACTTTTTAACCCTATCAGCATTTGTTTGTGTACTACTAAACGAACATAACTGATAATTAAGTAATGGATGCAAGTCAGGCTTTACGTCTGATAAAGACAAGTCCTTATTTGTTGTATTTAAAATTTGGATTGGAACTCTTCCATTCTTTGGTTTCACTATTGAACCAGCTATAAAGACTCCCTCACATACTTCTTTCGAACAAATCACGCAATCATCTTTCATACTTGTTTCTAAGTAATGTATAGATTCAGACCTAGATGGAATGAATAAAAGTGAATCATTGGGATGACGCAAGAAAGGTAAGTATAAAATAGTATCAGGTAGACGCAGAGCCAATCTCTCTTTGTCATAGTCGATCAATGACCTGTTCTTTCTGAATAAGTCGTCACCTAATATTCCATTTGCTTCTATGGGCAACGATTCAAAAACATAAAACTTGTGACTGAATGAATATGATCCTGCTGACAAGACTATGTTTACATATCCAATTGATCTAATTATGCCTCCAATACCTCGAACATTAATATGTTCTTCATAAATGGGGGTGTTATGATTAATATGTTTATACTTTATCGCCGAAATGGAAGCTCCACTATCAACAAGAAATAACAATGATTGATGTTCTAAATTCAATTGAACTGAAATTGTACTGTTGTAATTTAATATTATTGCATCAGTCTCGAAAAAACTGATTTTCGGACTCGAGATTGTCGTTATTTCGGGGGGAAGATACTGTGTCATTTCCTTGCATTATTCGTACATATCCACGGCGTACCCCTTGGTTACCTCTACTGTTGTAAAATGACCTACCTCTGGTAGTTCGACTGGGTGCCGGTGCCGACCTGCGGGTTGGTGGACCTCCGCGGTTTATGTAGTTTCCACGACCGGCTGGGGGTTGATAAGCAGGTGCTCGTGTAGCATAAAATGTCGAGCTCGGTTGATGTGAGTACTGTGGCCTGGACCTACCTCGCATTTGGAAATTCTGACCTCTATTACTTCCACGCCTGAACTGGTTTCCACGTCGCATCGACATGACGTCGTATGAAGTCGACGAAGCTGTGACATCCTCGTCTATAGCGGTCTGTACGGCTTCGCTAAGGGAATCAAAATTACGAGCAGCAACTATTGTTCCGAGCCTACGATTACGCAGTCCGTCCGTGAAACGTTTGATGGCAAAATTTTCGTTAATCGGTTTTAAGACCCGATATTTTTCATCATCGCCATTGGACTGGGTGATCGTAAGATCTACAAACATTTCCATCAATTGTTTGCCATATTCGTCTATCGACAGTTCGTTTTGCCTAAAACCTTGCATTTTACTCTGAATTGCGTTCGCAGACTTTTTAGTTAAGAGATGTTTTCTCATATCTCGCAGAAGTGCATTTACAGAAACGTATGTAGGCGATAGTTTCAATTTTGCCGACGGTGATAATCTGGTTTTCAACACGAAATTAATTAACTGAGGTTTTGCATCGGTTTCAATGACTGTCTCGTAATATTCTATGCCTTCAATAAGCTTTTTTGTAGTAAATTCGTTGTCATCTAAAACAGGTAATAAGCTCAAAGCTACTTTACAATCGAATTTAGCCATTTCTGAGTCGGAATCGGTTTCGTAATTTTCTGAATCTGAAGTAGTCTCTACTTCTTCTAATACTATGTTCTCTGGTTTACATAATTCTTTGATTTCTCCGTATGTTTTGTTAAACTTATCTTGAACACTACAAATCTCTGAAACTTGCTCGTCACTTAACTTTCCTATCAAAATTTGCTTTTGTAATGAATCTATTAACTCTTTATACTCATTAATTATTACATTTGCCTCATTAAGTTTAGTTTCAAGGATTTTACCTACTCTTCTCTTAGGGCCTATTTTAATTAAATATTTTCTTATGTCTACTAATTTGTCATATAGTTTAAGCAATACATCTGCCATAGGAAAGTATAATTATCATGATAACTAATTCATTATTATTAATTTTAAAGTAAACAATCAAACATTTACGAAGAAAAAGAATATTTGAGTTAAGTACTAGGCAATTTTTAGAACAGAGTCAATCAAGTCACGGGACTCGTCACAGTCATCGTTACACGCGCGCACTCCTAATATGGAACATGCAGATCCTCTGATTATGTGCAGACTGCACTCTCAGTTCATCGACCTACGGAAAGTCTACGACGTGCCTAATACCGCATTACGCAAAAATGTTCACTGATTTCGAAAAACTTTTGAACGCACAATATCGCTTTAAAACACTCACTAACACATTTGTCTATTCCAAGTTCAGTTCGGAGTTTCCCAATGTAGGTACCATACCTTGGCTCTCTGCATACACGTAGTTACGACGAAAAATAAAGTAGAAAGCTTGCAAAACATACAAAATCACCGGCCGGGGTAGGGCGATTTGACGATAATACGGTTGGTTATATGTAGGTAATATGCATATATAGGTATAGGTGCATACATGTATCTAGACATCTTCCAGCTCCGATTTTCGCACTTTGAGTATACCAGCTTGTGCCCTTCTCTCTATCTTCTTGTTAAGGCATATGTTGAAGTATCGCACCATGAAGAAAGTAAGCAGCATCAGGAACAAAATAAAAAACATGTATAAATACCAGTGTATGTTGGCCAAACCCTGTACTATGGAGTTGCTCTGATTGATGGTGTTTTCTTTGCCAATCTGCGTGTAGACGTCTTGGTGCTCGATGGCTGTCGCTGGCTTCGGCCGGGGAGTGGACCCTTCGTTTCCCATTTTCACAAGATTTTGATGTACCAATTTAATTTATTTAGGAAGAAAAGCTTTTATTTACGCGACGCCCGAAAATTTTAGTCAGTTTTTATTTAATTTTATGCACCATTCTCACTTCGAGATAGATCGGTCACGCGCTCACATCCAAACATGGCAAGGGTCGCCATGTAAGGAAGGAGGTTTGTCGAAAGTAAACGATCTGACTGCTGAGTAACAACTGATGATTTATTGAATTAGACATACTATTATAAGCATCGATTATGACGTATAATTATAAGCTAAGTGAATACATAGACTTACTACACTACAATAGTGTGGGGGACATAAATCTGTATGTATGCCGCGGTCAGTAGCGAGTTTATTTCCTGCAGGAGAGTGATGTGCTGACACCGATACGGATCTGCAAACGGTCGGCGGTACACTCTGTGTCGGCGAGCCAATAGATCAGGGATAGCGGACGTTTAAGAGTTTATGTGCTGAGTTTTACTAGCCCGGCTTGACGACGTCTCACAAAAGGAAAAGAAAGCGAGGGGACGTGATTAAGTTGCTGTTGATATTTTTCATGTTATTGGTAAATCTCGTATACAGCGTATGCCCGTTTTTTTTTTTAAATTAATAATAGGCAACACATATTTGTCCGCCATATCACCTGATAGAAAATGAAGATGCAGACAATGACGATGTTTGCCTAGATAATGCTTATTCACTCTTGCCTTGAAAGGCCTAGGTTATATCGTTCCGGAAACAGATCCGCAGGCACACAGCACTTGAGACTAACAGCAAGTTTGAGTACGTATCAGTCAGAAATTTCTATACTTAATATTGCTCTTAATCTTGAGATCGCTTCACAAATACAAGCCACTACAGGAGTATACCTTTCTATCTATACTCCCTATAAAAAGCATACACTGTTTCTACGGCTCGTATTTATAAAGCGATCTCAAGATTGAGATCAATATTAAGTATGGATTTGACAGGTTGTTTTGTACTGAAATGACATTTCTGATACGAACTCAAACTCGCTGGCACTCTTGAGAGCAGGCAGATTATAAATACGGGCCTACCAGCTCAAAGATTCTGCCCATATCCACGGCGCATTCAAAAGCTAGAAAAAGTAAAATTCAGGAAATAATTTTTCCCCGATGTTTTAAAATGAGAACATTTAAAATTCCAATCTTGCACTTTCGTCCGGGCAAGACTGCAGATGGGTAACAGCGGGAATTTCGCCGCCGCTTTGCATCACACCTAAACTAAATTATGGTAATCTGGCTATAAGTTACAGGCTCCACATAGTAAGCTTTTCAATTTTATTGGTGGATCGGACTGGGAGAACTTCTTGAAAATTGGATCAGTGCACTTTTTAATTCGGTATTCGTTTTTTATTGAACCCTATTTTGCATGACAAAGGGCATCCTTGTTTAACAAGTACAGTTCGACACGGTTTTCAATGAACGTGATCGGGGGCGCTGCAGTATAAAGACAAATTGACAAATCAATGTCAAATCTATACTGCTTCCGTGGTCTAGTGGTCTGAACCATGGGCTCCCGATCCAAAAGTCCTAGGTTCGATTTCCAGGGAGGAACAAAAAGTTGATATTGTCAGTTTATCACTTTGTTAGATTTTCCCCAGTTCACTTCGGTTAGGATAATGCAGGCTGAATCACCTGATCGACTGAAAAAAAAAAAGATTACGTGCTTCGAAAGAGCATGTTAAGCCATCGGTCTCGGTCGCTGTCTTTGAGAGTGGGCGTTACACAAATCATGCCAGAGACCTATTTAGCTATCAGGCTGTTTAAAAACTCAGATGCCAGGGTTTACTTGAAAAAACACAACGACACGAAAAGAAGAAGATTGCCAATCCTGAAGTTCCTTTTATCACGTTCATTTAAAGCGTGGTCGTACTTGTGTTGATCGGATCTGAGATGTAGTATCGTTTCCGGCTGACACGCTCCTCGCATTCGAAGGGATGAGGAATCTGTGGCACCCAATAAAATGTGTCTTGGCACGCTGCTTGTTTGGAACCGATCCGACGAGATAAAATTGTTTGTTATTTTTTTCGTAAGAAAATATGTCAGGATGTTGTATCTGTAAATAAAAATATTGGTGAAATTGGTAACCTGAACTTCTTCTCCTAAAATTGGTAACGTTTAATAGTACATTACGATATAAGTGCGGTGGTTTGATCATTACAGCCGAGGCGATATTGCTAGCCCGAGCCGTAGACGAGGGCTATAAGAAGGCAGAGGCTGTAATTATCAAAGCGCACGTATGTCGTACGACGTTTTATAACATATTTGCGAGGAAATAAATAGAACTAGATAAAAAAATTAACAATACAGCGAAAAGAAAAAGCGCGCGGAATAATTTTAACTTATTCACAAATTAGGATGCGCGCGCATCAACGCTTTCTTTTTTAAGCCGTAGTACAAAGAAACAAAAACCAGCCAGTATTACTAATAAAGTAAATTACATTTTTTTTGATTTTGTTACAGATAAATGGTTGTAATTTATTGTAAAAATTAATTAAATCAAAGAATTAAATGTTTATTTTATTATACTTTATCTCCCGAAGTTAATTTTATTTATAAAATGTTGACCACTTTTCTGCCATAAAAACTCTTTGCTAAGATTTAAAAATTACCGTTCGATAAACCGTGCGTTTTACCTAATTAAAAAAAAAACTCGTGTGTTTTACAGCACTCGTGCATTTTACATTACGATTACGCACAAGTACGTAATAAGATACAGTACAATATTGAAATTGGTGTAATAAGAGACCCTTTACGAGCAAATGTGTTATAAAATTTTGTTAGAGTTTTATCTATTTACTTTGACTAAGTTAAGAAGCGAGCTCAACTTACACAATTCTCACACTGTGAGCGATCTGCATGCTCAGGAGCAGTGTGTAAATTACCTAAACGCCTGAGAGGCATTCACTAGCATTAAGTACCTACCACATACCGATGAAACCACGATGGGACACGCAATGTTCTTGGCACCGGATTCCGGTGATCGCGAGGCGGCTCCTTGCTTTTTTTTTCCAGAAAAGAATTAATCTTCTCCACAGGTACGCTTATATTTACGATCTTTACCGTAGCTGTGGTTGTCAACATTTATACCAGCCAGATGGGTTATAAATATGTATAAAGGAAGAAAAACGCGATAAATAACAGTCGGACACGCGCGGATGCAAGTGACACTCCCTTACAGTGATATTTAGATTAAAATATAAAGATACTTTATTTACCCTAATAAAGAGTTATCGAGGATATAAATCACATGGTTTGGTTACTCACTGGTACGCTGAACGCAGGTTTTTTTTTTACTGGTTTGTCGTTGAGTAATAAAACAGTTATCGTAGAGTTTAAAAAGCCGCCAGTCTTAATTGGCCCTGTTGATATTTTTTTAATTTACCCTTATATGGTTATGGTTATGAATTTTATTATGTCAATTAATTGAGGACCTCTGAAAATTTGCAGACGTTATGAAAAACCGCGTCGCATAATGACATGATGTCCTATTTACATAAATATTATGCGGTGCCGGGTCAGGATAGCAGCATTAATCAAAACTTCTAAATGGTGTCGTGAAGCCAAGTAAGATCCGATTCATATCCGAAGAATTGACAGCCAAAGCACATGAAGTAACATCTTGTACAGTGCTCTCCAGCTCGCCTGCCATGTGTCATCAATGACTCATCATCATCATCAGCTCATATACTTATACGTCCCCACCGAGGGGCTCGAGCCTACCTAGAATTTAGGGCGATTAGGCCTTAGTCAACCACGTAGGCCCAGTACGGATTGGTCGACTTCACACACAATTTCTTCGAGCAGGTTTCCTCACGATGTTTTCCTTCACCGTAAAAGCGACAAAGCGTACATAATGAAATTCAGAAACCGAAAAAAAATATTGGTACGTGGTGGGATTCGAACCACGACCTCCTGCACAGGAAGCAGCGGCCCTATCCACTACACCATCGGGCTTGTCAAGTGTGCCTATTGAATATTTTTTCAGCCTTGGACTGCTGCGGCAGATTTAAGAGCTAGCAGTAACATATCCATATTTTCGGAGAATTCTCTTTGGTATTGAAATAGATCGGTAAAGGTAGGGCGTGATTTATATTCAACTCTTTCTGCCGGATGGTGCCCGAGCCCGGCCTCATTACACGCCCCCCGTAGATTTACGGTGCACACGTCGACGTAAAAAAAAATAAGAATTCATATTCAAAACCGACTGTTACCTGGCCAACCTTTCTTCCTTAGGTAGAATCTTGTTTTACTTATTGCAACCGTAGATATATTTAGATAAACAGGTTGTAGTTAACTGTTACTAAAAGTAGGTACAATCACGAAAAAAAAAACTCAGGACTGTAGTTGGTACGTGTTATCACTTTATTTAGTTTTTTTCATTTTTATTTTTCAAATTAATTTCCTTTGTTTTTGCAATCACGGTGGTTATAGTAAGCGCCTGCTATAAAATATTATCCAGGCCATCGCATGTTAATTACAATCACAAAATTTTATCAGCAGGCATTTTGTATTAAATACCGTTCATAGTTTTTTTTTTGACATTTCCACATTTAAAACAAATGAGGTAGGTAGGTACCGCTTACTTCAAATATTATTATTATCTAACTTACTTACCTAGGTAGTTCCTTTCATCGTCTGTCCAAAATAGCAATATCTTCAGTTTTGAAAATATAGTTGCCAGTTGCCAGTTTGTACTTGCACCTTTTCATTTTGTATGCAGGCAGTTAGTCGGCGATATTTCTGCTCCGGCGAAAGGCTTTCTGATCGAAATAGTCACATAAAGGCTGCCCTGTCGTCTACTTCAATAGTTGGAAAGGTTCCAAAGCTATTTACGGCAAGATTCGCCAAGTAACAAAACTCTTGAGACAGCAATGTTTGAAGACTTGGTTGGCCTTACTCTTGGCCATTTTTGGCATATTTTATCTAAAATAGTCATTATTGGTAGCTACAGTTAACTATTTTAGTTACATTTATTTAAATGTTGGTGCCGAGTTCTGTCGGTCAACATGAACCAGTCCGATAGTGAATCGTCAGTCGAAGAACGGATGCGGAATCGCCAAATTTCTACCATTACCATTTATATTATAGTTTTATCCACTACCTATATTTTACTTAATAGAAAATATAACGACTTGTACAACATATTTTTTTTTTAAAACCGTAGGTATCTCCTTTATGAATATTTTTCATAAAAAGCCTTGTATAGGTATATTGTAATTATGTACCTATAGTACAGGTAGCTCTTGTTGATATGAGAATCGATGATAACGTAGAAGTATTGTTATGATGTGAATGGTTATAAAAACTAATTTATCAGTAATTAAACAAAATTGTGTTTGTTTGTTTAACCTTTCTCATGTCAAACGGGTCAACAACGTTTTAAAACAAAGTTTTAAAATAGGCAAATTTTTGAACAGCTCATTTTAATCAAATTTTAATAAAATTGTCAGACGTGGCGGAATGACCTTTGATTAGGTCTTTTGCGCTCTGCCTACCCCATTAGGGATATAGGCGTGAATATATGTATGTAATTATGTACGTAACTTCTTTATGAAACCGAAAATAAGCCGTTAAAAGATGTTGGAGGCTAAATATTCTATAATAATACCTATTGCAGGTAAACACACGGGGCCGCAGGAAGAAAATTATTAGAAAAGATACTTAATAACAATCATTATTCATTAATTACTCGAAAGTGGTAGATAACTGAATTATTCAATTGTACTAAAGAAAACACAGTAGCCAAGTTTATAACAATTGCAGTTTAGTTTAGCAATCAAACCTCAACCATCAATTATAGTTGATAATTATATTCCATAGCTAATTACCATTTACTGTTAAGTGATAATCATTATTTTAAACTATTGTGATAATTATGATATTTAGTGTCCCCATCCCACACTAAACATCATATTTATCACAACAGACTTTGAAACAACAAACAAACAGATGGGCGAGACATCAGACAAAACAAACTGGATATGGTAATTGAATTAAATTAAATTTAGAATCCCTTTAATAATTTTTATGTATTCCTTTATAGTCCTTGTTGTTACGAGAATCGATGATAACGTTCAAGTTTGTTATGCTGTGAAAACTTATAAAAACTTTCCATATCATAACAATTTAACAGTTATTAAACAAAAAAATGTTGTTTGTTTGTTTGTTTTTGGAACTCTCTACAGTCTTTATTTTCATGTTAGTTTAACCTTTGTCAAAAGGGGTCGACAATATTTTAAACATAGATAGTTTGAAAGCCAGAGAGTTAAGAGGAGTCTTTACCTGCACCTCTCCATACAAAATATAGTCCGATTCCTATAATTTTTGGAAATGATGTAGATATACTTAAAAACTAGGTTTGTACGTTTTTATTTTTTAGAAATATTACAGTTATAAAAAGATAATTATGACCTCCATATTATTTGTATGGGAATTAAAAAGAGGTCATATCTTTTTATAACTATAATATTTCTAAAAAATAAAAACGTCCAAACCTAGTTTTTAAGTATATCTACATCATTTCCAAAATTTATAGGAATCGGTTTATGTTGACGGGGTGAAAACCGTTATCGCCTTTTGTATGAAAAGGTGCAGATTGACACGTGGTATACAGGGTGTCCAGGAATTAATGGATAACCCTTTAACTGCGGCTAGCTTGACCGATGCCCTACTTGTAAAAAAATTATGACCTCAGTAAAAGTGTCACTTTTTTTTTTCACCGTAGTAGGAGGTCAAAGACAAAATTTTAAAAATATTTTGCCTAATTTTTTCAATAAAACTTATTTTTTAAATTATTTTCTTATAAATAGGTACTAAAATAATGTATTCATTTTAAGTATCAACTATTAAGGTATATTAAAAAAAATAAAAAACCCAAAAATTTTGATATTTGATGAAATCGCATGAAAATAACTGAGCGTAGGGAGAAAATTATTAAAAAATCGGTTTTTGTACGATATTTCGAAAACTGTGACACTTTTACTGAGGTCATAATTTTTTTACAAGTAGGGCATCGGTCAAGCTAGCCGCAGTTAAAGGGTTATCCATTAATTCCTGGACACCCTATATGCTCATATATATATTCATCTTAAAGAAAGTTTCAGAAAGTTTAAAGAAAGAACAGAGAATTTTAAAAAGTTTGTGCTTTGATGAAAATAGCGTAGGTGTAAACTATTTCCATCAAGGCAAAATTAATTTATATCCAAAGGTAAATTTAAATTATAACCAACTGAGGTAAACACACGGGGCAGCGAGATGAAAATTAAGGACTAGAAAATATAAAAATAAACATTACTCGCAATCGTAAGTGGTAGATAACTGATTAAATTTATCAAAGTAGTACTTTATGGCTATAAAAGTTAATAATAACAGCAGTCTGGTTTAGCAAATCTAGCCGTAGAGTTTCATTTAAGTTGGTTTAATACAAATCATAATAACTGTAACAATTATGTTTAAATTTGTTGCCATAGCTGTTTGGGCAGTAATGTCATTTGAAGGCGTTATGGTGGATCCAGTTTCATCAATGCTACAACCACCGTTGATTATATCACCACCGTGGAAACAACTAAGAGCACAGACTGCGCCTACTGCTCCTACTGCTCCAACAGCACCGACGGCTCCAACTGCTCCAACAGCACCGACTGCTCCAACTGCTCCTACTGCTCCAACAGCACCGACTGCTCCAACAGCACCTACTGCTCCAACAAGACCGATGGCACTGACAGCTTCAGCCAGACTGATGGCACTGAAAGCTCAAACTGCTCCAACAGCTCCTACTGCTCCAACGGCTCCTACAGCTCCAACTGCTCCAACGGTTCCTACTGCCCCAACTACTCTAACAGCTCCTACTGCTCCTACTGCTCCAACTGCTCCGACAAGACCGACGGCACCAACTGCTCCTACGGCTCCTACTGCTCCAACGGCTCCTACAGCTCCAACTGCTCCAACGGTTCCTACTGCTCCAACTGCCCCGACAGCACCGACTGCTCCAACTGCTCCTACTGCTCCTACTGCTCCAACTGCTCCGACAGCACCTACTGCTCCAACAAGACCGACGGCATCAACAGCTTAAACTTCTCCAACTGCTCCAACCTGTGGTCAGCATTATAATATTTACTCGGAATAAGAAAGAAAAAAAAAAGGTAACTAACCGATAAACACCATTATAAATACAGGTTATTCCGGTATTTTGCCAACGCTATCAATTGATATTACCTGGAATTACCAGAATTCATTGTATTACCCCAGACGACCGATATTTATAGACCAGTCTATAAACGGACGCAGAACGCATTAAAAATAATAGTTTATGTTTAACTGCTTGCCAAAATGTAGTAAATAAATTACATCCAGAAAAAAAAAAATTTGCACTAAAGTTGTCATTTCAGTCATCCGTTTTCCATTTACTGTAGACTACGTTTAGGTACCTATTACCAAAAATCATACTGTTTTCTCATAATTTAGTATACCTACTATTATAAATGTTTTTTTATCTAATTTTGCTCATTTTGTTAATCTAATAAAATATGAAGATAATAATAATTACATGTGCCTTCTTCAGACAATAAATTTTGCCGACATTGTGAACAGCAAATTATCCTTCATTTAACATTTAGATTATAATTATAAGAGAGCTTGGTACTCCCGCGGCTAAATGAATTTATATGTAGAAATAAGATATTTTATAAAGACGCGGGTATTACTTCCTTCTGACACATTTTCAACACCAATATTTTGTTTCATTATGAGGTAGAACAAAACAATGTACTCAGCATTGAAAAATACATTAAAATCTGACTATCAAATAATATGTGTATCACCTTACATGTTTACTTTGCACATTTTTTTTCTGTGTTCAGTGAATTTTAACATTTTGTGCAGCAGTTTACTATGCACATTTTTTTTCTGTGTTCAGTGAATTTTAACATTTTGTGCAGCAGTTTACTATATTATTTTCTTGATAGACTGGCCTAAACCAGTCCAGTCAATCCCTTCACCTCTTGAGACCTAACTGCGTATCTCAAAAGAAAAAAAACTTCCAAACATGTAAAACGCGTCCTTCGCGTCATTTTCTCACGAATTTCCGGTTGCTATTAGCGTGGTATAAGTCGATTTATAGTAGTAGTAGCGTGGCTAGTGTTGTTGTCGGTGATAATACGGTTAGTTGATACCATGGCGCGCTCGAGTTGGGTCGGCCGTGCCCTAGCGA
The DNA here is from genome assembly GCA_029255725.1 of Scrobipalpa atriplicella. Lineage (NCBI taxonomy): Eukaryota > Metazoa > Arthropoda > Insecta > Lepidoptera > Gelechiidae > Scrobipalpa > Scrobipalpa atriplicella. The sequence goes on along the minus strand of JARACY010001661.1, from coordinate 28,926 downwards.
GCCTTAGGTAGGTGTAAATTAGTTCATTATCGCACTGGAGTATAATTTTTTGAATGTCGCTTGTATAGAAAGTTTGAAAGACAGCAAGAATTTATCAGATAAGTGTTTTTGTGAATTTTCGCTTTTGTGAATTTTTACTTTAGATTGCTATCACTATCGGATAAGTATTTTTGAATTTCAAATAATCATTGTGTATCCCGATTCAATTATAATAGGTACCTGTGACTGCAAAAAAATTAACTCCTAGAGTTTGCATTAAATGTGTTTTAGTTCTAAGGATTATTATTTTTATTTATTGGTAAGTGTTTCTTAAAGATTTCCATAAATAAAACACTCTATCAAATTGCTTGTGTATAAGTGTTCTATTGTTGACAGTGAAAAGTTATTTGTTGTCTATTTAATTTGTTTAAAAGATATTTTACAAGAACAGTAAATAAAACTAGGTATATTTTGATTACAATCTTTTGATAATTTATTTGTAAAATATTTGCGATTCTTTAAAATTGACTCTTTATACCTATTAGATAGATACGCAGCCTACACCTAATGACTTTTTTTATATGGACATCATAAATATTGTTAGTGGTTCCATATTATGGTACTTTTTACTTACTTTTTTTTATTTTGGTACTTTTTTATAAAAAACATATTATTATAATATATATAATATGCTAGCTCCAACTAAGTTAACGACTAATGTAGCATTATGTGATCCACGCCTAAATTAAGTTAAACTATTTAATCGGTCCAAATTTTTGTGCAAATAAAAGAAAACACCTTATTAAAAATCTGACAAAATTTATAGGTATTTTATTACAAAACTTTTTGCAAGGTATGCAAGGGGATCTTATAATTCAACTAAGTATTTTGTATTTATAATCCTAAGCTACAATCAATCTACTTCTCACTACGATATTTAGGATTAAACTCAATTCAGTTTCGATATTAGTTATATTCAATAAGTGCTAGTCCCGAAATCTGAACTAGGTTGCTCAATCATCGAAACTGGACAACTTTAAATTTCAATTCTTTTGAGAAATAATGTAGTTATATGGAAAGAAGCATGATTTTTTGCATATTTAATCAATCATCGAAACTGGACAACTTTAAATTTCAATTCTTTTGAGAAATAATGTAGTTATATGGAAAGAAGCATGATTTTTTGCATATTTAACATTAGGAGCGATAGAAAAACATAGAATCTACCAGCTGCTTCTCCTCCCGAGCATGCTGTAAAAACCAGCATGGGGATTCGAGTATTACAATAGTGTACCCATTATACGGGTAGGTGATGGGCTGACAACCTATCATTATAACGATACTTAACACATTTCAATCTAAAATTGCCTTCTTTCTGGCTTGTATTTGTTTTAGTTTACTATGCTTCTCAAAAGCGGGTATCTGGGACGGATCATCCGGTCTGAGCAACTACACGTTCCCTGATGACTTCATCTTTGGAGTATCCACGGCTGCCTACCAGATCGAAGGAGGATGGAATGAGGGCGGTAAGTTAGAATCATAACATAGAATCTACCAACTGCTCTCTTCATGAAGGTTTTCAAGGATTTCGGAGTATCGCAGTTTTCTGGGATTGGTTTACACAAAATCCCATGAGAAATACCCCACAAAAATGACGATTAGTTACTAAGCCGTTAACGCACAGCCCGAGAACGCATAGAGGGCTCAACGGAACGTAAGCGTGATTTAATATATTTCGTTCAATATTAATATAGCTATTTATGTAACTGTTGCATAATGAGGGATATTTAACACGAGTGTTAAATACTAATTATGTACAGTTTCATATAATAGTTTATCTACACTCATACAACAAATTTAAATTAAAGAAAAAATAAAGTAATCATTATTAAATAATGATTACTTTATTTTTTAAAAGTTTTATCTACACTCATGTCGTAAATCCTTCATTTACTTATCAGAAACGCTAAGCAAATGATATACCTTTCGATGCAGCCGTGACTAAGGAACCATACAAATTTCATTTCGTTATCGCAAAGCTGTAACAAAATGAAGTTTTTTTTTTTAATTTTTACGCAGATGCTTGCTATTTGAGCAAACTAGAAAAGAAGAAATTGCTTAGCGTTTCTGATAAGTAAATGAAGGATTTACGACATGAGTGTAGATAAAACTTTTTTCGAGTTTTCGAATAAAATTAAAGTATACTTCCTGTGGATTTTTTAAAACTACAAATTATAGTCTGTCGGTCGTTAATCCATCGTCAAAAAAGTCAAGTGCTGACGACTGCAGTGCTGAATAATTGAAGAGCGCTTAATTGGTGAATGCATAAAAGATAGAGTGGTAGGCAGTGCGCCGCGCCGTCGATGACATGAAGCCATGAATTCGTAGGTGGTGATCTTAATGGCTAAAAGTTGGTTTAGAAAAGAAAATTATTATCATACAAGTTGTATGAAGATATTTTTATTCCATAATTTAGTTTAATTTTTTAAGACAAAAGTTTATAGATTTATGTTTCTTGATCTTTTTTACTGTAGCGATGTCGTGTCAAATTGATGATGGTTGAAATAAGCGTAGTATACTGCTCACAATTTTTTAGTAAAATATATTGAAGACATTCTAACAGTGTAGCAAAATCAGTCTAGTTACGTCCTAACTACACGTGCAATACATAAAACGACACAAGTACCTACCTAGGTAGTACAGTCAACAACGCCTTTAGGGTAACAGGGCTGCTCCAAAGCAATGGAGTTTTCTCAAGCGTTTATTTACATATTTAGATGAAATTTTATATACTTGTACAGTTTAATAACCTGCACAACTATACGAAATTTCATGAAAAAGCATAAACAATTACCTGATAAAACTTCATCGGTTTAGAGCGGCCCTGTTACCCTAAAGGCGTTGTTGACTGTACCAATAAATAAGTACCCTGATTTTTATCTTACGATGATTTATGATAATGTATAGCAGGTTCACACGATTTTGCTATAAAAGTATAATCGATTCGTCATCAATCAACGCTAATTACTTTGATCTTGGTTAACTAACTTGTTACGTTCTTGATACTCAGTTACTGAACGTCCTTGACGAAAAACTTAACTGACCGCCTGTTTTTGATCGATAGTGCTATTGGAATTACGAAGTAGTAGGTATCCTTTACTATAACATCATGACATGACATAATTTTATCAAATACACATACCAAACGTGGTAAATTTTATGAAAAAGTATTTTGCTTATTACTCTTTTTTTCCTAGGGACCTAATGTGTGTTTAGCTATATCGGCAACTCACTGGTTGGTACACCTAAAAGAGTATTTGGACAACTAGTGTCAGGGTGCCCACTGAGGCTCGAATCGCGGCTAAGATAAGAATATTGTCTTGGGAGGATCATAACAGTGAGAATTAAACGAGCAGGATGGTGTGAAAAAATATCTTATTCCTACGGGAAGAATATAATTAATTACTTAAGCTGATCGCTGCGGACGGAATGCTAAAAGAAGTTAAATACATTTACAACTCTACAAATAAAACAAATAAATTTTTCATAATATTGTATGTGAATATTTGCTTGTGAATTCCCATTAGATACGGTTTGTTTATGTTTTGACTGTGAATTATTTGCAAATGGCTAGACAAATAATATCTCAGCGTAGATCTCAGCTTAACTCTTTATCTCATTTTAGAACAATATTAAATCCTATCCTTGACAGACCGCAATATTATTTCATAATATTATCATAAGCGACATTGCTAAAACCACAGGTTATAAAATGGAGGGAAAATAATGACTCATTGTAGGTAATACTCGTACTATTCATTCTTGAAAAACGTTTTACAATACTTGTTGAGGTATATTTCCAAAATTTAAAATCATTCGGATGTATTTTTAAGCAGAGGCCCTACAAAGTCATCCTCATATCTATTTTTCATGTCAACAGTGAAGCAAATAATATATTTATATCAAAATTTCCTCGAATCTTAGGCCCGTACTTATAATCAGCTCTCAAGAGTGACAGCGAGTTTGAGTTCGTATCAGAAATGTCATTCCAATACCAAATGGCCTGTCAAATCCGCACTCAATATTGCTCTCAATCTTGAGATGGCTTTATAAATACGAGCCTAACAGTAGGTCCGGCCCGCAAGAAGTTACAAAAGTTCCCTCCCCAGAGATTGAAACTTATCCAACTGCTAACAGTAGAGACATAGGGACACGTCAAAAAGGGCTCAGAATAGTTGAAATCCTTCGAAAGTTTCGGAGCAGTTGTTTCATAATTGAGGTTTCACGCGTCTTGACTTCGAGATCAAAATATAGGACTGGTTTGTTTACCGAAATAAATACTGTTCCTAATTAACAGTTTAGTTCTTTATTCTTCTTTTTCTTGTGGAGTCAACGGCAAGATTTTTATTATTTTTTGCACGAGTTTACCCATTTATAAAAAAAAAATTAACTGAGTTTTGAAATTCTATTTAGCCTTCTTATAATTTTACAGTAGCAGGCAACTACTTCAACTATTAACCAGAAAAAGTAAACAAAGAACATAACATGGTTACTTACTAAAGATTCTAATAAGGCACTAACCAACAAGGCAAGCCAGATTCTGTACTTCTTACTCGTAGACACAAATATCCATCACCTTATAAGCTTGTAGTCTATTATATATAGTAATGTGACATCTGTGTAGTGTATAGCTAGTTGTAGATATGGATTAGGTAACAGGTTTAGGTTTTATTTATTTATTTAACAATTTATTGTACACACTAAAGAACATATAATACAAACAAAAAAGAAACAAGACACAACAGGCACTGCTTATCTCTATAAAGAAATTTCTTACAGCAGACCTACAGAAGTGAGATTTGATGCCGAGAATTATTAGAGAGGTTTTAATTTTCTTTGGAATAAAATCATTTAGCTAGTTATCTATTTGTAGGCTCGAGATGATTTTTTAAAATATTTTATTCGAGATCCTTCTAGAGATCTTTAGATCTTTAGATCCTATCTAGAGTGCGGGCTCGAAATTGTCACTTGTCATCCAAATGTCCCCCTTATGGACATAACGTCAACGGGGCAGTCGTCTTAAAACATGGTGGGATGAGCTCGATGTCTAGGATTGCGAGGGTTTAAGACTGAAACGATGTGGAGGCCTCAGTTGTCATACCTAAAATCCTCATACTTATTCTCCCTAGGCAAAGGCGAAAACATCTGGGACTCGTATCTTCACGAGCATCCAGACTTTGTCGCGGACCGATCAAATGGAGACATCGCAACAGACTCCTACCACAAGTGGAGGGAAGACATCGACATGATCAGCTTTCTTGGAGTCAGCCACTACCGGATGTCCATATCTTGGACTAGGTGAGTCTTTTTGATACTTTTTCCATCTATAATCTATTTCATTATTGTCAACCTACATCTTCCCACTTTTCTACCGTAGGATCCGAATACTAATAGGCCTCTTCTTTTTTTGGACTGTTTTGATGTGGGTACCTACACAAATCAGTTATTTGATGAAATATATTAATAGGTTCGTAATTGATTTGCAGCCTCTAGGGGTGAAATTAACACAGAGTCAAAATTTCCTATGTACTAAAATTATATTCGCCATATTTTTCTCATGGTGATTTAGCTTTATAAGCTCTAAAATTAACCAGTGCGTAGTGTAAATTACATATTTAATTATACAATTTACTTGCTAACCAGGATTTACAATAATTAGAAATCCATTTACTAATTTGATCCGAAAGCAAACATACAATAGAAATAATAAATGATAACCCATATTACGTATCATTATCATTATTTGTTCAAATATTTGTTAAAATAATAATACATGAAATCGCGCTATTGTTTATGACAGGGTAGGCAGGTTTTCAGTCACGGTTTTCACCCCATGTGACAAATGAGGAGTATTTTAGAACCTACTCTATATTTCCTTAGTCCCTAGCTCATTCATTAAGTATAACTTGCTATGGGACTTGTTTTAAAACTCTCTCATCTAGTACCTTATAATATTTAACAGTAGGTAGGCCAGGGAATAAACTGGCAGGTACAATCTATGCTTCAATTTTATTGCTTTCAATCCAGTCAAAAGACTATCAAAAACGCAATTCGACTAAACCTACAGCTTAAAATTCACTACATAAAATTGCTCGGCAAAGTGTCTGAGGTACTTAAGAAATTAAAAGTAACACTTTCCTGGAATCGCAAAGTGCAAACCAAGATCCCGTAGCCACCGCGGTCGGCAGCTGGATTTTACTCCAGTTATTTATGGCACACTTAACTCTCTACAATTTCCTGTATTCCTTTGCTACAGGTGCGAAATTCACTTACAAGTGCTTGCTTTTAACGTGTTTATAGGAAAATAAATGAGGCTTTCTTTATGGCGGTTTTTTGTTTGAGAAAATAGAATAAAGCCGTTTTCCAATATTACTTTGTCGAATTGCAATGCTTTTTCATTTTAATGAGAAAAATCCGTGTTAATGTATAAGAAATACAAACAATTAGATTGTTATTTTGAACGGTGGTAATACCACGATTATGTTTATTGTTACCTCGATCGTCGAGCCACGAGTAGACTGGCGATGCGAATGTTGACGTCTTCTAATTGTAGTGAACAACCGCGAAAGTATCAAAACTTATAGAAATACAAACAATTGAATTATGATGGAATAGAATGGCATTCCAGTCTAATGATCATGATATCGCTGGCTTTTCTATGAATATATCTACTCATTCAGCCACCTGCATGATCCCACATAATACCTAGGTTGTAGGCTCACTGTGAAACAAGTGTTTTGCCATATTCGCAGCGAAATCTGGTGCTAAGCAGCTTTCCATCAATAAGTCAGATGACTGTGCCTTTGGTTGAGCTCTCTCCAAGGATTTAGGTCTAAAGTTCTCTTTGGTCATCACTTCTCGTCTAGGTGTGAAGTATCTTAACCTAAACCTTCTACCAACAGATTACTGCCAAAAGGTACAGACAACCACATAAGTGAGGATGGAGTGAACTACTACAGGCGGCTTTTCGAAGAACTTCAGAGGAGGAATATATCAGTAGCAGTTACTCTGTTCCACTGGGACTTGCCAACAGGTCTGATGGAATTGGGGGGCTGGGCTAACCCTAAGATGGTGGATTACTTTGAGGACTATGCCAGAGTAGCCTTCAAACTCTATGGAGACATCGTCAAGATCTGGATGACTGTGAATGAGCCTCACCAACATTGCGCTAATGTAAGTAAATTTTTCATCATCATCAGCCTGTGTCAGTCGAAATCAATGAACTGTCATAAGAGATCCCATGGCACGCCACTGATCTCATACTCTAGCTGTTTTTATCCAATTTCTCTCGTCAATCAAGTAAAAACTAATGTATAAGCCGTGCGTTTAAAGAAACGATCTGAAAATGGCGTCGGCTCGCTTCGTGATTGGTCCTCCTCGCATGCGTTCTCGCTCTACCTAATAGAAAATGAGCGAGAACGCATGCGAGGGTCGGCTATTTATAGATCGTTTCTTTATGTGCACGGGTTATAATGCTCTGCAAAAAACTAAATCTCAGATAAAATTTTCATCTAATATTCCATCTGTAATCTAAAGTAAGAAAATAATTTATCATGGTCAATCACTGTGAGTCCAATGACCTTATCTCACCGTCTGAGAGAATCTAATACTTTTCAATTTTCAGTGACTAGAGTTATCATATTTATTAGAATCAGATAAACAAAAGTAACGAATTGAATTGCCAATAACACGTTTTGTATCACAGACTTTATTTATAAAGGAGTTCCACGAAAATTGGATATTCTTTGACCTCGATAATATTTGTACAGCGGCTGAGAAAATAGTCAACTAGGATATATCAACATGACGCAGTAAACCCATTATGGAATAGACACATTTAATAAACTAAACAAATATTTTAAAGAAGAACATACCTACGATTTTGTTATTATTTTTGTGTGATCCAACAACCCATATGACTGAAACAGACGTATAAGTTATGTACTCTGTTATGTACCTATTGATTTACTTCCACCTTGCGCAAATCTATTTTTGAAAATTAATTTAAAAAAATTAAGTGCAACGCTGCCTGTATTCTCAAGAGTGACAGCGAGTTTGATTTCATATAATTTTAGTACAAAATGTCCTGTCAAATCTATACTTAATATCCCATAGTTAATACGAGCCACGAAAAATCTTGTCTCAGATACTGATTAAATCGTCTGTCAAAGACGCATAAGGCCAATGATGATGATGATGATGAATACGAGCCATAGAAACTGACCCAATAATTTTCTCCAGGGTTACGGTGGCACCTATTTTGTACCAGCTTTGGCATCGTACGGTATAGGGGACTACCTCTGCACTCACTACATACTTCTCGCCCACGCTCGGGTTTATCATCTGTATGACAAGGAATTTCGACCGACGCAGAAGGGTAAGCCTGGATTTTATAAATTATTGACTGTTGACGTTCAAATTATTAAAATATTTTTTTTAAAACAAAGGGAATTTATAAGTCTGGTAATTTACCGTCACCTCCATTTTGTTCTGACCATACGTTTGTTTTGGTTTAGCGCGTGTGGTACTTTGGTACTTCTCTCTCTGATAAGGTCATCTCAACTCAAGAGACAACGTCTTAAGTCAAAGTTCATGTCCCAGTGGGAATGTATGTAGCACTTTCCCGCTTAGCCTGGCTGGTGACGCTTTGACAAAAGCAAATTCGATCTAACAAAAAAAACTTTACAAAGTTGACAACGTTTGGGAAGAGTTTCATTTTTTACAAAGATTTTTACGATCTCCCAGATGATAATCTTGTCGTTAAAAATTGTTTGTCGTTCAGGAAAGATTGGAATCACATTAGACGCCTTCTACGCCGAACCTCACGACAGCAGCAAACCTGAAGACCATGAGGCGGGAGAACGGTACCTTCAGATGCATGTGAGTACCTGTCCTAGGTATATCAGATATTATAATAATGCATCCTACTAATATGACTTACAAAAGGAAAGGGACGAGTTCGAGCTCATATGCAATGCAGTCGAAAACTAAATATTATTGCAGCAGGTTGGCCTAGTTTTGATAATCCTTTTATGTATGTGCTTACTTATGATTAGGTAGAGTTACTTCCTGTACCTATCTATCTAAGCAACAACACGTTCTCGCAGCTGACTACAATAAATCTATAATAATTCCTGCCTGCGCGCTTATGAACTTGTATCTTGTGAAGGGATTTTGCAACTAACAAGTTTTTTAACAAGCCTTAACCGCAAAAGTTGCCTTTTCTAGATCTTGTACCTACTTAATAGGTAGTTTAGCAAAGGTTAGTTTTTTCAATGTTCATTATTGGAATATTTTATGTACCTACCAGGCACATATCGACCTGCAGTATCTTTTGCGACTGATGCTGACATTATAGTACTTGTTTATAATATATAATAACGAGTATCTACAGTAGGTACGGTAGGTTACGATGCTGAATTCTACAAATATTCAGAAAAATCAGAAATACAATTTGACAGTATGTTTTAATGAGTAAAATATTTCTCACTTAACGAGCTTTGTGTTATGCAAAATTGTTAGTATTATAATGATAATTGGAGGCTCATTTTAAATACCCGTGATTAACTGTAGTTGTATTAGTGGTTTTGACAAAACAAATTGTAATTGTAGGTATAAGTATTTAAATTACAATGCGTCATTTAACAGCAACTGCTCAAACAAAATTGTGGAATTGAGTTTCTATGTTTTTTATATTACCGATTTTAATCATAGTTAATGCTAACTAAGAAAGAGTCAATGATAGAGCAAACGACGACTCTCTCAAGCACATAATTTAAATATTCTAGCATCTATAAATATAAAAATATAAATATGTTAGCATCCATCCATACGGCTATAAATAAATAATAAATAGAGCAAACTTAAATAAATAGAGCAAACTTAAATAAATAGAGCAAACTGTTTTGCGCCTACTACCATTTATAGATCGTTTATCCAGACTTATTTGGCAATCCCGTAATGCTATAGTTCGGAGTAGGTTAGACCTCTAGGAGGTAGATCTCATACCACACCAGAGAATCCAACCAACTACTGGAAATCTATAATATTGACTCTACTTTTTTTAATGAAAATAAATAAATTGAAAATTGAAATTGAAATTGAATTCCTCAGTTTGGAATATACGCCCATCCAATCTTCTCTAAGGAAGGGGATTACCCGGCAATGGTACGCCAGAGGATCGACGAGAACAGCTTCCGCCAGAATTTCACCAGATCAAGACTACCCTACTTTACTGCTGAAGAGGTAAGATAACCTATATGCAAGGATGTTTTTTTTTTCTGAAAAACGAGAAACATCAAATCAAATATTCGACCGCAGACATGATTTGAAAATGAGCTACCGCCGCATGCACCCTGGGTTTAAGGTCATCCTGACAAAATAGTCTTTTTACCTAGTTATTTTTCCACAGGTGAAACTCCTGCGGGGAAGTTCAGATTTCTTCGGCTTGAACCATTACACAACTTTCCTGATGGAACCTTCGACCATGGAGCCTGAATGGAAGGTTCCTTCGATGGAACACGATACTGGAGTGAAGATCACGCAGAACCCCAACTGGCCGAAACCAGGAGCTGATTGGTTCACGGTTAGTTTTAATTATTACGTATCATCAGCTCATATACGTTCCCACCAAGGGGCACGAGCCTATCTTGAATCTAGGGCAATCGGGCCACATGGGTCCAGTACGGATAAGTCGGCTTCACACACAACCTTTAAATTTCTTTGTAGGTGTGTGCAGGTTACCTCACGATGTTTTCCATCACCGTAAATGCGCCGAATAAACGTACAAATTATGAAATTCGAAAACCGAAAAACACATTGGTACGTGGTGGGATTCGAACCACGACCTCCTGCATAGAGTGCAGCGGCCCTATCCACTACACCATAGAGTTTGTCGTATATTATTATTACGTACATACATAAATACAATTAATACTTATTGGCATTATTATAGTCACGGAAACCTTTCTGTTCTTCACCTTCAAGTGACATTATCGTATAATTTGTCAAAATAGTAAAGTTCCGAGTTGTTGTTCCAAGTTCCAAGTTACTGCCGGCAAGATTGTACCTAGGTCTGGACCAATTTTGTTACAAGTATTTTTTACTGAATGACAAAATTTACCTAAAAGTAGTTTTTTTGCAGGTAGTACCTATAGGAAAATTAGAATGTATTTTAAGAACAAACCTAAGAAAAAAATAATTACTTGCTGTGAACAAAATTTTAATAAGAATCTTAGTTATATTACATCAAATAATTCTATTTCTTTTCATAGATCTATCCGCCCGGCTTCAGAAAAGTCCTCCAATGGATCGGAAGGAACTACGGCAGCACTGTGCCCATAATAATCTGTGAGAATGGCGCCGCAGATTTCGGCGGACTCAAGGATTATGTACGGGTGTCATATTACAACAAGTATCTGTACCAGTTGCTGCTTGCGATGTACCAGGACGGCATAAACGTCCAGGGATACTTCGCGTGGACGCTCATGGACGTGTTCGAATGGGGTGATGGTTACTTGTGAGTACTTTTCTTCTCTTTTTCAGATTCCTTAGGCCCGTATTTATAAAGCGATCTCAGGTTTGAGAGCAATATCAAGTACGGATTTGACAGGTAGTTTTGTACTGAAATGACATTTCTGATACGAACTCAAAGTAGCTGTCACTCTTGAGAGCTGATTATAAATACAGGCCTTAGACTTAATATTTCAGTAAAGTTTTTTCTCATTCCCCTTTGAGTAGTTAAAATCACCTTCAGATTGCATTGAATTTTTTAATGCAAAAGTATTGGATCCTAATTCTAATTATTCCTAATACAATAATTAGGTCAAATATCTATTACAAACTTACTTTTTTAAAGATACATTTTTGATTACATAGTCTCAACCGAGAAAACACATAAGTATTGTGAAATACTAGGTATATTACAAATTTTCCTATATTTTACGTTAAACTATGGATTTGGGTCATATTTATTATGCTCATAAACCAACTATGATCAGAAGAGAATCAACATTTGAATAGAGAGCTATCTGTGTCGTACTTAATCCGACGTGCATTGGTGAATATATCTTATAAATTACCGTTATTATCATCCGTAAATAATCCTCAAGATTTATCTTTGTACAATCCAAATAATACCTATACTAGGATTTAAACCAGAGCCTTATCCCCGGAATGAGTCTATAGTAAGGTTTTCAGATTTTTTTAATAATTATGTCTAAAACTTAAATGTTTTTTTTTTTATATCATAACCTAAAAATAAAAGGGTTTGTGATTTTTTAAAAGCTTAAGCAACCTGAAAATATATATAGTGTTGCAGAAATCGCTTATAGAAATGGACACGAAAAGGGTAATTATTACAGGCCTGTCTTATATAAAACATGACAAATTTTACATGGCTATAATAACAGTAACTAGAATATCTTTTAGATAAAAGTCTGCAGCTCTTTACCAGACCATACAATTTATCGAGTAATTTTCCTTCCGCAATATCTAATAAACTTTCATGAATGTTAATACGATGGCCTCTGAATAAATCCTGACTACATGTCGTGTCTAGTGACATGGGTAACAAAATAGGCCTAAGTTATGAGACCCCATAGATTCAGTGAACATGTGACGGGTCCGTTTTGAGACAGTTTCACAAGATTTGTGGAACGGTTGTGATAGTTTTGGCAAGCAATGCATATAGTAACATGCAACATTTGTTAGTTCTAAAGATTGGTAGAGTTCTGTGTAAATTCCTCTTCAGAGAGTGCACCTTCATGCGGTACCAAGAAAAAAAAAAAACGCCCTTCATTGTTTTGAACGTCATGTGGAATGAGAGCAATTACTGGAATGCGCTTTGAGAGCATCGCGCTAAGCTACCCAACTTATGTAGCCTAAGTAAATAATATTTTTTATCACTTATACTTAGACAATATCGGTTGAAACTCAATCTAATTATTTTTTTAAACAACAACAACCCTTATCAGTTTGCGTGAAGCTGTCCGTTGTCTCAAAAACCGAATTTCGACAAAAAACGTGTTCGACACAACTGAATTATTGATCCCGCAGCTTCTTAAATTAAAAAGACCTTTAGCTGTTTCTCTTCCCTTCTCTTCCCTTCTCTTCCACTCACTCGGTGGTGTTTTAATAAACATGTCAAAAAACCATAATATGGTACCAAAACACCATAGATATGCTAATTTGTCTCATAAAAAATAACCAGTGTATAGCACTTTGTTCGATGGTAATTCAATTATATAATTAGTATGAGTTGATATGCGAGTCACGAACCAATTTTATGTACATGTTTTATTGTTTGTCGTGCAATTAAAAGGCAGGTTTTTCTTCCTGGTTATATTGATATTTATGTATCAAATCCGGTTGATTTTATTTAGGTATAATTCGTATAGGTTACTTGATTGTAGGTACTCAAAAAGTGAATCCAATCGCTCAACTTATTTGTGCAGTATTTCTCTTTTTTCTAGACTTGGACCAAATATACAAAAAATTACAGAATTTGCTTAAAAAAATTATAGTCCTCCCATTCCAATCATGTTGCCCTATTTATTCGTCATAATAATAATTATTACCCTTTTTTGTTGATTAACTGTTGATGGCCCAATTATCTACAGCTTTATATGAAAGGCGAAAAGAAAATTATAACCCTCTGAGTGTTGGAGGAGTCCATGCGTAGTGGCTAAGTCTTATGTAAAAAGGCTCATCATATATTTTTTTTCTTTTCAGATCAAAGTTCGGTCTCTTCCACGTAGACTTCTCTGACCCGAACAGGACTCGAACCCCGAAGCTATCAGCTCATAACTACAGGGAGATCGTACGGACTAAGCAAATCAACTTTGACTACATTAAACCGCCTACATCCTCACGTCTGAACAATATATTAATATAAATGAAGCTGTACCTAATAGGTAATCGTTATCAGCCTGTATTACTCCAGTCCACTGCTGGAAGAACATAGACATTTCCTATACAGCACGCTATTAAGCTCAGTCTTCAGCCATTCTCATGCAATGTTTGCCGGCTGTTTTGCGAACATCATCGCCCCACATCAGAACGCCCTACACTATGTCTATCAATTAATGGTTCCGTACAAGCAATAGTAAAATTGCTACCAATCTGACGTTTGTTGACGTCAAAGAAATGCGATAAAATTTTGTGTATTGATCTCTACTTGGTATGAAAATTTGATCCAATATAAGAATGAGAGTATTGTACATTAATTTAATGTTGTTTGTACTTTAATTTAATGTCAAGTAGTGTTCAGATAGAATATCTACCCAAAAAAAAGTTATCAAATCAGGTTTTATAAGAAAGGACTAGATTCAGATCTAGTATTATACTTACACATTTTATAACTACATTTCTAAGTCTTGTCTCGTCAGTGACTTCAATTTAGTAAAGTACATAAAAGAAACAGACTAATTAAAAATTAGTTAAGAATATGTCACGATCAAAAAGAATCAACGCCAATGTGTAAATAAGCGTAGGTTAAAACGGCTTAGCTTTAAAAATAAGTTTAAAGTGAAGTAAATGTTATTAAGATTTATTATTTATAGATGCCCGGTGCTAATTAAATTTATGTATAAAATTGTTTATATTATTTATCTCGTACTACCTTCTCCTCTCGCAATATAACTATTCAGCTTTTAAAATTGATAGCGCAATCAAAGTATTCCATTTAAGTTTTTTGTGACGATACGATATTGGATAAAATTTTAATCCCATAGTAAGTATTAACTGTCAATTGAATACCGTAATAATAACTTACAATCTTTATTGGACTAATAATGATAGGAAATAATACTTCAAAAATTAAAAAAAAACTAGTTGTTTCCATAAAGTTTTTTTGCAGGATTAGGACTTAGGTTCGTATTTATAAAGCGATCGCGATCTCAAGATTGAGAGCAATATTGAGTGCGGATTTGACAGGTGATTTTGTACTGGAATGACATTTCTGATACGAACTCAAACTCGCTGTCACTCTTGAGAGCTGATTATAAATATAGGCCTTATAAATTTACATTTATTACTCAGTTGCTTTACAGCCATCGTACTATGCAAATTTAAAATATTGTGGCATAAAATCGGTACAAAATGCACAAATAGGTAAGTATATAACACTCGCATGAAATTCACCAAGCAACCGTATATTTTACTGTGAAACACTCAAAATTTATATTTCACAGTGAGTGTACATCCTACGAGCACTTACCAAGTGAGATCATACTAATACTAAAGATTTGTCATACATCTAACAAGAATTGCAACTTAGAAATACCTAGAGTTGCAGCCTGCGTTACGTACTTACCTACCTATGAATTATTAGCCAGCCACGCAAAAATTAGGACCCATAAAATAATCAAACAAAAATTACTTATGCTAAGTAAGAGCAAATTTTTGTTTTTGAATAATTTTTAATTGAATTTCTTGGTTAGTTTCTCAATAAATTGTAGTGGTTGTGTAATAAATTGTGGAGGCTGTACACAAAGTATAGCAAGTACGTTGTATTCTGCTCGTTCTAGAGGATATCTTTAATTTTCATAAATCAAAGAGCAGCCTCAACAAATTGCAGTGGTCTCGCTCTGCCGTCTTGCGTTCGCCGCAAAGCTTTTGCCTCGGGACCTCAAGCACACGAGTAAATAGCTGTCCAGAGACAAAGCGTTATAAAAATTAGGACCTTACTATGACTGGAATGCTGTATATTCGCAGATGAGGGATGTGTAGATTATGTGACACTGGATAAATGCTACAGGAGCTGGATATGGACACGTAATAGATTCTTAAATCATTTCTATACTAATTTGATAGCACTACTCTATTTTCCTTACTTTTTCCTCTAGTCTACCAAAATAGTTTCACCACCTTTGTAAGCATAAAAAGTTTTTTTCTAAAATATATGTTCAATGTACGTATCAGACGACTCGGTTTATGTAGACCTAGCATAGCGCTATATAGTATACTCTCTGCACAGTTTCTTACTCTTTGTACCTCAAGTTCGCTGTAAGTATTCGTTGCTTTCCAGGCAGTACACAAAGACCTCTGCTCGGAGTTTCCCTGTAGTTCAGCCACGTGCTAATTATTGTTTTAATTCAAGTTGAGAAAATGGTGAGAATGTGGGGATTTGAAATTAATTTCTCTGAACTCATGGGTACTGCGGGAAAGTGATAGAATAATCCGATGAAAAAGATACTGCTAAATCGCTGAAATATTTATTGTTTATCTTTCTGTCGAAAAAAAACAACAGCATCGTTACGCCCAAGACGTGTTTGATATTATGTTTAGATATACTTACGTAGGTAGTTTAAAAATATTATGATTTCGGTTTCGGTTTGTTAAAAAAATTTGGTTGTCTGTAAGTAAAGTCGGTTTAAGGACAACGTCATAACAAAACATTCGGCGCAAGCTGAACCCTCAAGCCGATCGTGCCTTTCGCTCACTCCTGCCGTGCTCTCGTTTCGGCTCGAGCGTAACGGGACATTGCGCCATCCTTTTTCGTGCGTGTAGCCGGCGTTCAAAAAATAGGATATTAGAGGTAGTCACCGAACTAGAATTTAGCCGAAAAAACCTTGCAAATATTATGTTTACTTAAACTATACTAATTCAACACCACGAGGCAAGGCTAAGTTAGCAATATTAACATTAATAATGGTTTTTCTTAAAGATAAATTAATTCAATAACTTGCAGTGTATAATTTAGAGATTATAGTGACGTAAATTCGTAGATAATTTGTCATGTCAATATGGGAAAACATTATATAAACTGGCATAATTTAGTTGCAATGCCATGTTACACACTAGCGTAAAGAATTACAAACTAAATTTAGTGGAAAAGCGTGTCATATAATTTTATAAAATAAATCTGAATACACCGATTTGAATAAATATAATTGCTTATTTCTTTACCTCCCAGTGGGTAATCTTGTGAAACATAGTAAAAAAAAATGATAGGTATAATTTATTGTTAGTGGTCAGTATTAGTTCATAGTTTAAGAGTCTGGCCATCGAATTCTGTCTCTACAAAACAGGGGATTAAAATTTTATTTATGCCATCGTTGCTGCTATCTCTACTTCTCTACTTTGTTAATAAAGAAATATATTTCAACGTTCAAAGCATGAACACACGTGCAAAATTTTCATATTAGATTTAATATTAACATAATAAAAGTAAAAGGCATGACTCCTTTGTGTAATTTAATTTTTTTCGCAATATTTTAAATTGGGACTTGACTTGAATGTTCTCTACTCTAAAATACCGTGTATCGATATAACGATTAATCATTAAAGCCGAGGTAGGCTCGGCTCGTGTGTCGTGACCGGTTCAGGCCGGTTCGCTCGTCGACCTCGGAAGTAGGCTTCGGAAATGCTTATCGAAAATTTCATAATGCTCAATGTAACCGACGCTAAGTATAGGTAATTAATTACTTATTTCCATGCTGGGAGCAATTTAAAACCATAGAATGTAGCAAATGACATGCAGAAAAACGATCTTAAACCATCGGATGCCGAAAGCCGAGCAAAGACGAAAAGTGGACTCCAGAGCTAGGTTATATAATTTTTTAGGTAATAGGCAGACAAATCATCACTATCACAATAAATCGAAATGCACAATGCGCATAAATATCGTTAAATAAATAAATTATTTATTTATCGTGTAAGACATAATAATCTAATAAAAAAACGTGTCAGAAGTCAATTAAGATGGGCAAGGTCAAGTTTGTCAAAATAATGCTCAAGAACTTGTTTTATCGAATCTTATATCACAACATCCAAAAGTAGAGCAAAAATAGCGGTCTTACGAATTTAAAGCTAAACTTGACCTCCAAATTTTCGTAGGATCCTTATTCATAGGTCAGCACTCATGGAGGTCAAGCTACACCGGACGCTGGTTGTTTTGCTTGATAAACAGTCTAACATTGAACCACTACATGGTTTGGTCACTCGTGACGAAACGGATTCCCTAGTGAAAAGTTATATCGGGGTTTTACAATGTTCTTACTGAAATAAAAGCGAAACTAATAAAAAATACAAAGTTTAATCTCTACAAGATTCTAATTTATTCGATGATTTTTTTTTTTTGTAAAGAAGATTGTTCGGTATAGAAAGCTGTCCCTTGGTATTAATAAAAATAACTCTTTGAAATAACCTGGACCACCTCCAAGTTTTTGTCGGGATTAATTTTATATTTTAATAAGGCCCGAGTGGTCAAAAGTAAGCACTTTGGTTGCCGAAAATGGAAGGCTTTTTTACCCGAAAATATACTTTCCATGAAAAGGGATTTTCTCTAATTTTACCTCCACAGAAATAAAATGTTAACTTTTTTCTGAAATCACGTTGAGCAATTTATCAGAAGTTATAGTTGATAAATACAATACCTACTCATACTCATGATTAATACAAAAAACACATTTGTCAGTTTTCCCGGAGGAATAGGACATTTAAAGATAAACCACTAGAATTCCAGATCAGGGTGATTAATTCCATTGGCGCGTTCTTTGATCCAACAACTCATACGAAAGAAGAAATAGGATACGTGCTTCAACAAAAGTACATACCTCCTACCTTTTTGTAATAGCCATTAAGATATTCAGGTATATGGGCACTTAGTTCATCAAAGTCCCTATTCGAGTTTGCAACGGGTCGCAAACTTGCCGATGATTGAAGCGGTTACCTCGGAGTAGTTTAGTTCGCTCCAAGACACCGATTTGTAAAGGCAAAATTTGCAAGCTATTCTGTCTATTGCGGCTGCAGTACGCTTGAAATTTTAAATGAATGTTTTCCAGCCATCTGTGGACTCGGAAGTGAGATTCCGCGTCGCTTCGATACGTCCAATAGGCGAGTCGGAATCGAGCCGGGAATGCAGTTTGCCTAAAATAAGCAGGAATAGCGAAGTTTGTTCACTCAGCTATTCTAGCTCCATTGCTATTCTAGACGGCAGGCGCTGCAAATTGAAATCTAGCAGAAATAGACCGCCCTCAGGGTTTTAGAACCGTCTCGCATGACATCGCAGAAATTTTCCCAATCGCTACGAAGATTGAAAGAAAATATCGTTTCGTTTCTGACATAAGATAAGGATTTAATTTTGAATACTTTTGTGTTCTTCACTAAGTTTGTTCGTTCAATTATTTTAATACCTAAATTTTGAATTCCATCAATTGATATGTATTTTAAATTTTTATCGATTAACAGCTAGAATAAGGATTCTTTTTCTGATAACTAAACTTTGATTTTAGATATTCGCTGTACACATCAGTTGATTTTTAACAATATGCAGTAAAGTATAATCATAAACAAAGTAAATGCATTTGGTTATTAGAACTGGTTTCTCATTGGAATTTTAAATAATTGGTCAAGGGAGTTCCCTTTCGTATTATATTGACGTCATCTCTTAAGGATAATCCGACGCATTTCCATTTTGCGGTTCGTAAAGTAATTTAGGTGAGATCTTTATTGACATGACTAGCTTTACTAACGTCAATGGTTAGTTCGTTAAAGACTGATAAAATACAGGTAAGGTGATTCGATCTACCGTCAATCGCTCTATTGTTGGTCGATCTTAAGTATCGCACTCAGTACCAAACTCTATCTGGATGTTCTACTACTGAATTTAACTAAATATTTTACCTATCTTTTCGTATGCCCATATTTTAAAGCTGTTTGCCACTTTTAAACGCAGTCAGTGAACCCAGTTAGCTATTATTATAGCCAGAATATTTTTTTGCAAGAACTCTTTTTTTTTAGTAGATCTTTTATAAAACGGATTATATTTCTAGGATCCCACCCAATAGGCCCATATCTCTTTGACTTATGGACGGAACCTTTTCCTTATGACTTTCTTATCAGAATAGAATCCAAGCCTCTCTATATGACTTGTTTTAGCGCCTTTCAAAATAGTGTTATTAAATTTTTGCATTGCATATGTTTATTTTGTGCTTTTGCTTTGTAAAAAGTCAATGCACAAATATTTTTGTTTGAAGTTTGGTAGTACGTATTAATTTTATTATAAAATTGTAGACTATGAATACCCCAAAAACTAACTTTTACATAATTTTATCTCACTATTCTGACTTATCATTGAAAATGTATGGATAAAAACGTAAAGTAAGTTACCTACTTATATTCTACCTGTCCGTGACATTAAACCCGATCTTGAATATTTTTTCCTAGTACCTAACTAGTAATAGACTCCATTTTTTTCACTGACGGAAAATATTTAAACAAGTATTAATATAACTTTAGTGGCGACTAAACCTTAAATTTATTAAACATGCAAAGCTCTAGTTAAATTTATGCCATGTAAAGCTGGCATCTGCTTACGAACCTAGTTTAATTACCTGTTAAACCGTTTAATGTGTGCTTTGGTGCAACCGGACTTCTAATCCTATAAACCGGCCAAACGCGACCGCCAGCTCTCGTCAGCAAACAGTTAGAGTGTAATCGCTTCTCTATTTGGTCGAGTTACATGCTATCTGCGAGTCCATTGCGTGGTTGGCTCATTATTGCTTTTAGATGGACTCTTGGCGCTTTGTGTTAATTAATTTTCAATGCGTTTTACTACTGCTTGGTATATTGATAAAGATTAGTCAATTCGAGCGTTTCAATGGTGGAATAATTCTTGCGGAATAATATTTATTCTACTGGTATTTATATGACCACTGAGTACGTTTTCTGTGTACATTCCTTGGCAAAGTAACTATTGGGCACTGCTTTGGCTGTTAATGTTGAAGCTTTAACTCACAGTTAAAATAACTTTTATAAATAAAAAAGTAAAAACCAGCGGTTCTTATTTTTCTATGTAAATAATATTAGGCATTTATTATATTGATATACTTTAACGGTTTACGTGCTTTCTATCACTTTACTATAATATAGCAATATAATAAAATTGTGTATTTTGATGCCAGTGACAAAAATATCTAAGAAAGCAAATTTTGTAATTTTGAGACGAAATTCACGCAATATTTGCTCTTCCCGTTAACGTGCAAATTATGCTGATCTATCCAATATTTTATTCAAAGGAATTATTTAGGGAATTCAGAACATTTCCGTAGATTGGAATTTGAATCTGAATGAAAGTCGGCGTTCCAATTCAAATGTAAAGGAATCGTGGAATCTCTGCAAATTCACACACAACGCGCGAAATGATACTTCTCTAAATCTGTTTCTATTTATTTTGTAGCTCTACTTTTGTAGCTACCTTTATTCTGGAAATTTTAAGTGAGGTGTTAAGGATTCAAACAGCTAACCAGAGCTGTCGTGGTTTATAAAAGTGTACATGTTTAAATTTAATGTTGTTTAGTTTTGTGTGTATGTTTTTTTTAATATTACCTACACTGAAATGCTTAAGAGAGGCGATCGTTCAGCAGTCATTGTTTTTTTTTCATTGCTCCCAGTTCACTATATAGAAGTATCGTTGACAAACATAGAAAAAAAAATGGGTGCATGTATTTATGTACGCGCGTGAGAAGTTATACTTCTTTGACATTCATGACATTTTCATAATATAGGTTCTATGTCTATTTTGTGGCCAACTTCAACCTGATGCGTGCGCAAGACTTGCGGCAAACTTCATACTGTTAACTTTTTGAGTTACAGATGCGCGCATCGTAAAATTTTACTCTCATCTCAACAATTTTTCATAACGTGCCTAAAGAAGTATAACTTCAAAAACATAGTAATAATCTTTTATAAAATTTAATTTAGTCATTTTGTGTTTGACTTCATATTTATATATTCCATTGTTTCCCTTCTTTAAACAAAATTAGGTGAAATACATAATTTTATTTTTTTATTATAGGCAAAAAACGAAATAGGTAAGTAAATGTTTCTTTTTTTAAATCTAATCTGTATAATTTCTAGTTTTTCTGTAACATAACCTAAAATTTAAGTAGTTACTTGTGCATACACACCTAACGATTTCGTTGTTTTCGAAAGTTTAAATTTGTAAATAACTAATAGATCCGCGTTGATTTATTTAGTTATAATCCTTGTTGAGGGGCAAAATACATTATATTTTAGATACTTGTTGGAGGGTAGAGTGGAAAGGATATTTTGTATTTAATTTTTTCCCGATCCCCAATTTCACTAGTGGTTAATTGAGTTTTCCCACGCTGTACGTAGCCTCTCTAGTATATCGTAATAGCAATTTACGAAAATCCCTAGGTTATAAATTAAATATAAACTATCAGAATTCTTTTTCCTGAATACCTATCGATGAAATACTTAGATTTAACTTCAGTTTATAAAATATACTCAAATACACTTTACTTGGAAAATAAAATGAAAATAATCATTAACAAAAACCTAAACAATATTTTCAGATAGATTGTAGCTTTTTACTTTCCATAACACTCTTTTCATTTTCAGTATGACGCTTAGAGAAACGCATTTTCACTTCGAATATTCCCTTAACCGGATAACCCTGCGAATTTTGTTTGATTTATAAACCGGAAAAATAGTCGATGATACACGACCGCCCTTCCCCTCTTGAGGGAGAGGTAACATTTCGTTCTGTACAAAGTCAAGGCTTTGAAATGTTGATAAAGGGGAATTATTAGAGAATTAGAAACAGTTTTACAATGTTTTTATCTATCGTAAATTGTTTTACCTATTTTTTTTACAAAATCTCAACTCCCAGGACACAGAATGGTGACCTTTTTTAAAAATAATTAATTAAGTTACTCGTTATTTAATTATGAATAATGATTATACTTACTAACAAGTGCATTTTAATTTTTATTGGTTTTTGTTTTGCTATATTGACGGTCTCTCTGGTCTCTCAGCCCATCTCCCAAATTGCGATCCACCGAAATCTTTGGCTCCTGCTACTGACTTTTAGAATATAACTAGATTCGAAAAATTCAACTAGCATTCTGCCTTTTAAGTTGGACTTGGTTGGACTAAGTGTTTTTTTGTTTTATATCCTCCATTTCAATCTTAAACTGTCTATTCTAAATATTTTCAGAACCATCTGTTTTCCTATTATTTTTATTACCTCTGACAAATTAATAGGCAGATGGGATCAGTGACTAATCGTTGACAAAAATGACTGTGACGATAATAGGAAATGACTATAAATCACCGGTTGTTAGCTTGTATCGCCGTCAAGGTTGGGTAACGGAAGATGAACGACAAGATAAATAGGGGTGGAGTACCAGAGAGTGTAGAAACTAGAAACTGTAGCAACATTTTATTTCCTTCTAGTATAACTATGCTGGACTAGGAGCTGGGAGCTATAGAAAAACATAGAATGTCCTAAAAACATTTGATCTGGTTCTCCTCCAGGGCATGCTGTAGAAGTCAGGAAAGCCTTTAACTAAACGTCTTACTAACCCGTGAGGGGTAAAAGTGTGACTTAATATAAATGTATATGTATGTATGTACCTGTTTGAGTTCACTGCTGAAAGACAAGAGGATTTCATGATTTTAAAAGTGCACAAAATGCTCTCATTTGCTGGTAACTCGTTACTTCCAGTCACTGTCTTTGATAGCGAACTTTTCACAGACGACACCTAAGTTCAAAAATGTTGGTATCATGGTTCATCGGTTTGTACCCAAAATAAGAAGAACAAAATTGAAGATAAGGTATTTCTGTGGCGTAGAACATCCCATTTGATTCCAACATCTGCGTTACGAACCCACTTCCCGTTATAGTGTAAGAACCGAGAGGGAAGGATGGGTGCGCCTGATAACAAGAAATAGCATATTTTTGTTTGATCGGAAGCCATTTATACATGATATATTGTGGGATTATTGTGTGTTGGTAGCTGGGAGAAAAAATCAGCAAAACTTAATAAGTTATAAAAAAAAGTGAGTGCATTGATGGCAAAAGGATATTATTATTAATATAGGATTAAGTACACTGTGTTAGGGGGCAGATAAAAAGTGAATAATTTTAAGAGGACTATGTACTCGTAGAGCAAAGAATATATATTTCATACTTTTAAAATGAGTTTGAATATACTGACTTATTCATTATCTCTAATAGGTCCCTAATTGAAAATTTATAGGAACTGCATAGTGTTTTCATAAAAAATCCATCATAAAAATATTAATAGCTTATTTAATGGAAAACAGAGAGCTTGTTACTACTCGGTTTCCCTGGAGAGTTGACTATTAATATACTTAAATAAACATAATGAAAACTAAACGGCTTGTTTGTGTTTGTTATACGGAGGGTTAAACCTCGACGTTTTGACCACATAAAATGATGGCCTACAAAATTTTACAGAGTTAACTTAAAATAAAATGTTAATGTAAGGTATAATATAGTGCTATCGATTCGTTGAGGGCACGATTTAACTAAATCTTAACTAAAATTTCTGTTTTCTCATGATGGAAAATGATAGGTACAGATTTGCAAGTGCTTCGCTCTTGTGAGCTTAGCTTGTTTGGATCGGAATTAATATGGAACGAGTTTAAACCTTGATAAAGAAACAAACCAACAGCAAAAAGATGCCATGGTAATGTAACTGTCAACTAACTATTTTAGCATTCCGTCGCGCGTTTATGCATTATTTAGCGGCTGCATAACTTCACTCGCACTCCCCAAGTTGGTCCAACTTCGGATTCCCAAATGAAAAAACTTCGCAGTAAATGGTGGTGTTAACGTCATATAAATTTTACACCTGAACACGAGTTACCGTGATTTATTCGGGATGTAAAAAGTTTTTAATTTAATTTATCTGGATAAAAAATTGAGATGTTCCATCTTTCTGCGGTCCGAAAAACGCTTTGCCAGATCTGTCGGTGCCACTTTTTCAAATCTCGGATTTGGATTGAAAAAACTATATTTTCAGAAGTTTTATCAAAAACTAGTTTTTCAAACCGCAGTTTCACGAGATACGGAAGTGTAACCTGGTTGTGATTTTTACGTGAAAATTCAATCATTTTAATAACACCCGATAGCAAAATTCGAAGAACAATATTTTCGACTCCAATATCGCTTAGTTTGTGGAATTTTGTCAGTAAAGGTAATTTCTTTGCCTACAACCTGCGAGAGAAAATTGCCGCCAAAATATGTCACTTACACATCGGAAATAGTGCTCATAGCCTGCTCACCTTCAATAAGGATGGGTCTAGTGTAGACTGCAGTGAACAACTCCTACTTATAAGAAAAAAAAACTATAAATTCCCATTCTAAATCTTTTTACCACTAATCAGTAAGCATAAGCAGTAAAAGAGACAGACTAGCGTATTGCGCGAGGAAATTACCGCCAAAACACGATACACATCGGAATTACGTCCATTTGTTTACTTTTAATATATTGTATCTTTTATTTTAAATAAGTAAGTTTACTTTAAATAAGTCAGATTAAATTTACAGCTTCGAGACACTCACTAATGTTCTGTCATGTTTCTCTTCGCAGATTTTTTTTTAACCAAGTCACGTTTGTACCAGTGAAACACGTTTGTACCAGGAGAAAAAAGTTGAAACCTATCTAATATAAGCAATTTTGTTTTCTAAACATTTAGCAGGAGATAGATAAGATATTAGTAACTGACAATGACGGCGATAACGCGCGGTTCTCGGGCGGCAGACTAGCGTCATTGCGAGAGGAAATTGCCGCCGAAACACGCTACACATCGGAATTGCGGCAATTTGTTAACTTTATGCGCCCCCAGAGGGCTCTCCACTCAGTCACATTTTTTCAAATTTATTACGCAACCAATTTATTTTTATTATGTTTATATTCTGCTTAAAACTGTGATTGTTAAGGCAGAATGTTTAAAAGAACATCCATTTTGGGTGTTTTATGGGCTGTAATAAATTGAAGCGTGGGCTTGAACGACATTTTAAAGTTTTTCATATAATTACTGTTTTGTTTGTTTATTTACTTGGCTTTTCCAGTAAAGCATGTAGTATAAACATCTGTGGAGTTTTCTAGATATTCACTTTAAAATGAATATCTTGTTCATTTTTAAAATATCCCGCGGGGTAATAAGTACTTACAGATTTAGATTGACGCTAAGATAAATGTTATTGATATACTCTCGAGAGAAAAATGTTTTTGAAGCGTATTTTAAAAAAGAAAATTGCTGTGACAAGACAAGGATAATAAGCAGGTTCAGAAAAACGAATAACCTTTCCAAAGACGTCCTGAAAAACCTTTCGAACGTGTAATTTAGTTGGCTAGACTTTAATTGATCAGTAGTAGTCTAGGTAATCATTCTGTGCTAATCATGAAATTTTATATGCTAGTATTATATTTTTTTATACTAGGGGTACAGTCGCAACCCATTACCTACTATATCTGAAGGTAATCGAACACCTTACCTTCTTACTAGAGATAAAGTTGACACTTTAGTGGTAGGACAATGTACAAAATTATGAACTGGGTTATATAAATCTCAATTGACCCTGTAAAATACTAAGATAATCGCGAATGCTTGTAAAGTTATTGGTACTTTTAGAATACTGCCAGTAATTAAAAAAAAATTGTCCCGCTACACTGAAAAAACTGATAATGATAGATGACGTGAATTCAGCTTAAAACATGATGAATTCACGTAAAGTAGGGAGCATACTGACATCACCAAAAATAAGGATGATAATACTGTTGCTGATGATAACGGCATTTAAGAGGACATATCATCATGGATTTAGTGGGATGAGTATGCATTACTTAATTATGTTCCTACTGTTTATGTTCCATTTCCTCATATCTCGTGGTATGACCTATTATTTTTCCTACAATTTTGTGATGACGTGCTCACGTCTCCATTGATGTCCTACCAAACTATTATTATTTCCTCTTATTTTGGGTTATGACCTATTATTTTTCCTACTATTTCGTGACGACGTCATCACATCTCCTGTGGTATCATACCAAATATAATTATTTCCTCTTATTTTGGGTTATGACCTATTATTTTTCTTACTATTTCGTGACGACGTCATCACATCTCCGGTGGTGTCATACCAAATAATATTATTTCCTCTTATTTTGGGTTATGACCTATTATTTTATACGTTTTGAAGGGAAACCAGAGTTACCGATACCAACCGCTCCGGCTTACTTATGATAACGCCGTGAACACAACGATACCGCGTTTCAGATACTAACAGCGACATCTCTCGGATTATTTGTGCGTAATCAGAAGCTCGAGTATGGCCAAATATACATAATTCATCAACCTAATGACGTAGGAATTTAATTTATAAATAGCGCATCATCTAATTAGAGTAGATATATCCTGTCAGTTGGGCCTACTGCTTCCGTCAAAGTGTGAACGCTTCACTACACTAACATTCCTTTCCTTGTAATTAATTCCTCCTACTACACTACAGTTTCAAGTAAACAATAAGCAGTAATCCCACGCTATTTCCATTCATGTAAGATATGAAATTATTCTTTTGATTTATGTTTTCAAATAGTCGCACTGCGAGCTCAGAACTTTAAATTAGAATTCTGTTATGTTTTTATTGTAAGTATGAACACTATAAGCAACAAAATCTTTTTAAAATAAATT
Source organism: Scrobipalpa atriplicella (assembly GCA_029255725.1). Taxonomy (NCBI): domain Eukaryota; kingdom Metazoa; phylum Arthropoda; class Insecta; order Lepidoptera; family Gelechiidae; genus Scrobipalpa; species Scrobipalpa atriplicella. The sequence goes on along the minus strand of JARACY010001661.1, from coordinate 1,413 downwards.
GTATATCTCTACATACATACATACATATACATATATTCACGCCTTTTTCCCTAATGGGGTAGGCAGAGCGTAATCGACCTAATCAAAGGTCGTTCCGCCACGTCTGACAAGTTTTGAGGGTTATTCCAGATAGATCTGTATATTGCTATAGTGACAGGTTGTCAGCCCATCGCCTAAATTAGAATACTGAAACCCTCGAATCCCTTAGCTGATTTTTACAGCATGCCCGGCAGGAGATGCAGCTGGCACATTCTATGTTTTTCTATCACTTCCAGTCCAGCATGGAAGAATCTCTATGATTATAATATTCTCATTTACCATCCCGCCTCAGGGAAGTTAAAAGAAATACTAATGTAGTAGGAAATCTCAGAAAGTTGATTAGTGTCATCGTAAATTTGTAGGAATCATACAAAAGTTGATGAAGGTCCTCTTAAATATGACTTTCAGTAATCGTATTATAGTATTCTACCCTATTACCTACAATATGGTGACTTCAGTATATTTTAAGAGATACGTCTTCATATAAAATATGAAATCTGCATTAAATACGGTGACACTTTCATTGTATTTTATAAATATAATCTAAATTATGAGTATCATTCAAATTTGTAAGAAAGTGTTTTATTTACGATTACTGAGTGTTATTGTATGAAGAAAATAATATTATTTTAAGTGACCAGTTTTTAAGGTGATAAGCATCATAATATTACCTTAATTACCCAAATAATTTGATTACATCTTACACGTTTTAAAAATGGCATGATATTGAGCTATTATCTCCTTTTCTTATGACAACGCACCTATTTTACACCGATATCACGATATTTTAAGATTACGCCAAAATGTCATTTTTCTCAGTGTAGATTTCATTCCCCCAGCTTATCGTTAAGTATAGACAGACGCGTTGACACGTAATTCTAGGAGACACTCCAGATACTTCAAACCTGGAACGTAGCCAAATAGATAAACAAAGCGATTTATAGCTAAAATTGCCTGTTTTACAATGGTAATTTACTTGTAATTTTCAAGGAAACCTGTATGATTCATTATGTACATGCAAATACAGTTAGTTTACCCACGCGCTGACCCGTCACTTTATCTGGAAGCCACTTCACACTGCACGAATACCTACTGGAACTTGGCCAACTGGAGATAAACGTTAAGTTGCTGTTGCTTACATGAAAGTGATGCACATCTAGAACGCATTAACGCCACTGGTTCACTCGCAGGACATGGTCACAAAATAGACATAGAACCTATATTATGAAAATGTCATGAATGTCAAAGAAGTATAACTTCTCACGCGCGTACATAAATACATGCACCCATTTTTTTTTCTATGTTTGTCAACGATACTTCTATATAGTGAACTGGGAGCAATGAAAAAAAAACAATGACTGCTGAACGATCGCC
>JARACY010001660.1:0-54028 GCA_029255725.1 Scrobipalpa atriplicella | reverse complement strand
AGCGAATGTGTGAATCTAATGTTTTAAACGTGTCATAAAAAATGTAATTTCCTTTGACTACAGCTGTAGTATTTTTTTTATAATTTAGTTGGGGTTTTTGATCATCAAGTTTTATTTTGTTCTTTATTTTTTTCTAGCTATAAATCATTCCTTTTTTGGACGTATTTGTTTTTATGTATGCCTGCAAACGCAAAACAGGTATATGTTAGTGGGTTTATTAATATGTTCGTTCAATTATTATTAAGAGTGAACAACAGTCGAAATAAACTTAGGAGGCGAAACAATAAAAAAAGTATCACTTCCTTTAATAAACGACGCACATGAGTAACCTATGAAAAGTTATTCTCAGGCGTGAAATACAAAATTTATTTCTGAACAAAAACCTCCGGCTCCGTTTCAGTAGAAAAGGATTTTGAAATTTTATCGTCAGCTGACTATCTATCACATGTGCCAAGCAGCGAAACCCACTTTAGCTTGGCTTAGGTCAGGGTTGTTTTCAGATGTATTGACTTGGGCTAAGGTGGAATCTTTAAATTGTTTTGAAAAATTTACAGAAGCCACCAGAAGCGGTTGGAAATTTGCCAAGCCTGTGGAAGGGTATATTTCCTTCAGAACCACAATTCAATTTAAGTTTCTCTTTCACGTTCTTCGTATTTTCGTTTCCATAGGCTCACGACTCATTCATTGATACGTGGCATTGCAGGTGCCTGAAATTGAACTTAACAACTTTACTATAAAACCCAACGATATAGTTCTATGAAAGATACCTACTTACCTACTTATACCTATTTTATTTAGCTGATGGCATTACTAGTGTTTTTATTCAGCTTATTTGCTGTTAAATAGCTGTAAGCAGATAATGTTTATAAACATCTGGTTATTATGCCATTGAACCCTGTTGAACTTCTTTGTTTGTTGATACGGAAACGGAAGATTGCGAATTTTGCGTATGTTATGGTGTATTTTATGATGATGATGATTTTTTTTTATAGTAAAGAGAGCTTTTTGTGGCAAACTCTACCTACTTGCTCAGAAAATAGGAAATAACGCATAAATTACTGCTATCATTATATTTCTTGTAAAAATTTAGTCAATTTCGGATTGATAGATTGCTGCCTGGAAAACACTAGATTCACGCATTTCTCGATGCATATACTACTGCATATACCCTTTTTGTTACACGTTGTACAGATCTATCTGGAATAACCCTCAAAACATGTCAGACGTGGCGGAACAACCTTTGCTTAGGTCGTTTATGCTCTGCCTACTCCATTAGGGATAAAGGCGTGATTATTATGTATGTATGAAAAGATAGACGGAGACGAGGCCGGCCCAGGCGGCGGTGGCAAGATGAACTCGACGCCTTCCTCGAGTTATGACCCGTTAGATAGTTTAAGGGTGCTAGTCACGTCAGGATGGTCTGCGGTCGTGGGCCAAGATCACGCGGGAGTCACGAGGTCGTGACCAGGTTTCCCATCGTATTGTAGATTGTTTAGTTTCGATTCTATTACGCGAAACAAAGCTGACTTCGAAGTCATTGTCGGATTCTTCTATTGGGTGAATCGGGGTCGTTGTTTGAACTTTCTTACTGTTAATTCTTTTTAATCTATTTCACCCTACTACATACATATCTACTTACCTAATCAATTTTTAATACCTTTCTAATAAAAAAAATCTATTTTACTCATTTAATTTGAGACAAGGACTCGCTATAAGTATCTCATGCTAAATTATTCTTTTATAAACGAGTACCTAGCTACTTTTTGTAGCCATAGTAAAAATGTAAAGATTTTTTATGAAAGAATAACAGCTACTTACTGCGTTATTAATAGTTAAAAACAAATATAACCAGACGAATTTGTCATCTTTGCAGCACGTTTCAAAAGTGCAATAGCAAAGCAGGCTATATTTGTTGTACTGACTGCTTTACTTGTATTCTACAATTTCTAACCCGGTTTCGTTATCTTGACCCAGTAACTGACTGTGATTGTTCAGGATTTCACGCTCACTAGCATATACTAAACAGCCTTGAGCTCTTTGCATTGCCTGAAATATTTTTTTAAGTATTTTTAAATTTCATTTTCCAAGAAATTCTTTTTCCAAGATTTTCTTTCATTTTTCGTTTTACAAGAAAAAATTCAATGAAATGAACAACACAGACATTGTAGTGGTTTTCGTAGCGTTTGACTATTTTGAGGTATTGAAGTCCTGACAGGCTACGGACCCAAGCTGACCAAGGAGAATATGCACCAGTGTGATCAAATAGCTGTATTGTCCGGCTTCTCGTCCATTTGATCTTCATGACTTTTAACTTCCGGTTGTGTAGGTATTGATATGGCACACGGAGTTCGCGTCCACAAGAAGAAAAGCCTGTTTTTAAAAGGATATTTCTAACCTGTCTGATCTTTGCAGTTGTATGGAAAACATGGCGGGCGGACTAATAGATCCGGCTCATACGAGCGGAGAAGCGTTTTAAGCTGTGTTTTTAGTATGTTGGACACTGCGTGTTTTTTTATACAAACCAGGGTACAGCGTTATAGCAGATCTGCGCCCCGTCACGCTAGGACTGTTTATTATTGGTCTTATTCATAATGCCTACGCGTACGAAGTCGCGGGCACAGCTAGTAGAGCATAAATTTAAAACGTGACCTCACAATTTTATCCGGTCGGTAGGAAAATTATAATTTCTCTCATGAAAAAAAAAAAACATTGTTGTAATTTCTTCAAGGGCAGAATTCCACGTTGACGTAATTGCCTCCATAAAAGTGTATGCAGCCACAGTATAGGCAATTTCATTCTGCAATACGGAGAGAAAGTGAGTATGGCCACTGGTTTACCTTGGTGCCTTAGTGAACTGTGCCGGTTTCCTTATAAAAACACGATTATAGCAATGGAAATTATGCAATCGGTCTAGAATGTGATAATGGCACTGTTATAAAACTTAGCTATTTAACTGTATCCAAATGACGCAGAAAATCACAATAAAACATGTGAGAGAATAATATTTTCCTTACCACAAATAATAATAGAAAAAGCATCAGTATTATTTGTGGAATGCAGGGAAAATCAATTGATTATAACTAATATTACATGGGGATGACAAACAGGAAAGCCACATTTGCTGCGCTTTTTCTAGTAATTCATAATATTGAAGAGAAATCGACAGTTTGTGGTTTTGCAAAGAAATACCGCAGGAAATTTCTACAGGAAAAAAGTATGTAAACTAAAAATTAAATACGTAAATGTGCCAGCACCGGTAGGTACTTGTACAAATTATAATTATGTACAGCTATCTGAATGAGTCCCACCACGTACCGATGTGTTTTTCGGTTTTCGAATTTAATATTTTAAGTACGTTTATTCGGCGCTTTTTCGGTGAAGGAATACATCGTGAGGAAACCTGCACACACATACGAAGAAATTCATAGGTTGTGTATGATGTGAAGCCAATCAATGACCAATCCGTGCTGGGCCGGCTCGTGCCCCTTGGTGAGGACGTATATGAGCTGATGATGATTATCTGAATGAAAAAAATTGTGCATCTTGCTATTTACGAGTTTTGTACCGTTTACTCTTTATGATCTCTACAAGTCTCTACCCACGCGTCTCATCTGCACGCGTAGACAATCCTACTTGTAATACAATCCTTAATTCAAAACATAATAACATCATAACAGTAGCCGTTGCAGCTAAGGATGAGCGCGATCCAAAACGGTTCTCACAATGGAAGGAAGTTCACAGACCGTGCGTCAGCCAGCCAAAAAAAATAAAAGAAATAAAAAAGTAAAAAGTCAACGCGCCGCGTTCGATATTTAAATTTACTTTTTTCAGAGATGCGTTATGGAAACGAATCACGTACTGCCTTTAGCCGGAATAATGCTATCTTGGTTAATGTATCCGCTTTCTTGGTTAGTAGGTGACATTTTTTCTCGCTTATCTAAATAAGATACATATGTGATATATATGTGGTTTTATTATGTGTGACACAAAAGAGTTAAGATATTCGACACAGTTCGTACACCTTCAATGTGAGCCTATGGAAACGAAAATACGAAAGAACGTGAAAGAGAAACTTAAATTGAATTGTGGTTCTGAAGGAAATATTACCCTTCCACAGGCTTGGCAAATTTCCAACCGCTTCTGGTGGCTTCTGTAAATTTTTCAAACAATTTAAAGATTCCACCTTAGCCCAAGTCAATACATCTGAAAACAACCCTGACCTAAGCCAAGCTAAAGTGGGTTTTCGCTGCTTGGCACATGTGATAGATAGTCAGCTGACGATAAAATTTCAAAATCCTTTTCTACTGAAACGGAGCCGGAGGTTTTTGTTCAGAAATAAATTTTGTATTTCACGCCTGAGAATAACTTTTCATAGGTTACTCATGTGCGTCGTTTATTAAAGGAAGTGATACTTTTTTATTGTTTCGCCTCCTAAGTTTATTTCGACTGTTGTTCACTCTTAATAATAATTGAACGAACATATTAATAACCCACTAACATATACCTGTTTTGCGTTTGCAGGCATACATAAAAACAAATACGTCCAAAAAAGGAATGATTTATAGCTAGAAAAAAATAAAGAACAATAAAACTTGATGATCAAAAACCCCAACTAAATTATAAAAAAATACTACAGCTGTAGTCAAAGGAAATTACATTTTTTATGACACGTTTAAAACATTAGATTCACACATTCGCTGACCCCTCGTCAGGGTTCGCTTGCGGCGTGAGTCAGTCAGCAGGCTCCATACAAAACCCCAATACAATGGGGTTTGAGCGTCGCTGCAAGCGTCATGGGCTGGTGCATCTAATTATAATGTCAACGAATAACTGCACTCTGTATGCAAGAAGGATGTTGTTTTTGGAACGGAAATTCGGTGGACAAAGAGTTTTGAAGTGGGTTCGTGGAGTGACATGGTTATCGATAATTTTATATGGGTTCGAAGAAATGAACACGACAGATGTTTTGCTTTTATTCGCATTCCGTGGCATTCCTCTTATGTCGTTAGGCCGTTTACGCACTGCCATCCGTATTCGGTTCGTATCCGAGAAATTATATGGAAGCTGTCAAATTTCGTGCTAATCCATACAAATTTTCTCGGATTCGGATCGGATTCGGACCAGTGACCATTCGGTTGTAAAATCAAACTCAGTTTTAGTTTTTTTTTATATAGCCTTTGTCTTATTCCAGGATTTAACCTATGTGTGCCAAGTTTCATCTGGTCCGGTGATTGAAGTGAAACATCCAAACTTTTGCATTTATAATAGGTATTAGTTGCATTATTCAACACGTTCAAAATGTAAAATAAAGTGCAGGAAGTGGATGCATTTGGGCGCTCTATCGCTTGAAGGGGTCATGCATCGATGCTTGCGATTGTAATGTCACATGCAGTCAACGTATGTGCAGTTATGCTGATGCTTATTGCTTATACGATTAATGGTCAACTAGTAGGTGGATTTGAGGGTTGGCCGTTTTTCATTGAAGTCCTTTGCAGTGAATACTTTTCGGGCCGAGATTTTCCTACAGCTTTATTAATAACTAGCTTTCTATAACAATTATTTTTCTCCATAAGTGCCTATACAACTTAAACGCAGAGATCGACACATGCCAAGCTGCATGACATCTGAAGCTTAACATGTCACTCTACACGAGATAAAAAAGGGAAGAAAGGGAAATTGCCTTTAGGACCATTTTGTCCACTTCCTAAAATGTCGACTCCCCATTCCCAAAAAGTTGAGTTTCCTAAAATGTTGACTTCGCAAAAAGTTGATTATCCATTTCCCAAAAAGTTGACTTCCCAAAATGTTGACTTTTTTTTCCTTCGCCAAAGAAGGGGTCCGGAACTTAGAAAAGTTTTGATTGATTTTGTATGGACCATCGACTTAGCCAAATTTTCGAGTGCAATTAGTATGGCAGCTGGACTTGTAAAATTTACAAGAAAAATCAGTATGGCAGCTGGACTTGTAAAATTTTCAAGAAAAATCAATCGGGGGGCCCAGCCCCCCGCAATAAAAAAAAAACACTACAACTGTCAAACTTAAAACGGCCATATCTCGGAAACTATCGATCCTAACCTAAGGTACTGGTGTGTAGGGACAAATGATAGGTCTTGACGAGATCTACATGACAGATGACAGCTGTCAAACTTAAAACGGCCATATCTCGGAAACTATCGATCCTAGAGTACTGGTGTGTAGGGACAAATGATAGGTCCTGACGAGATCTAAATTTCAGATTACCGTTTCACATTTTACAGCTGTCATCTGTCATGTAGATCTCGTCAGGACCTATCATTTGTCCCTACACACCATTACTCTAGGATCGATAATTTCAGAGATTTAGCCGTTTTAAGTTTGACATCTGTCATCTGTCATGTAGATCTCATCAGGACCTATCATTTGTCCCTACACACCATTACTCTAGGATCGATAGTTTCCGAGATATGGCCGTTTTAAGTTTGACAGCTGTCATTCGAAATGTAGATCTCGTAAAGACCTATCATTTGTCCCTACACACCAGTACTCTAGGATCGATAGTTTCCGAGATATGGCCGTTTTAAGTTTGACAGCTGTCATTCGAAATGTAGATCTCGTAAAGACCTATCATTTGTCCCTACACACCAGTACTCTAGGATCGATAGTTTCCGAGATATGGCCGTTTTAAGTTTGACAGCTGTCATTCGAAATGTAGATCTCGTCAAGACCTATCATTTGTCCCTACAAACCAGTACTCTAGAATCGATAGTTTCCGAGATACGGCCGTTTTCAGTTTGACAGCTGTAGGATATAGTTTTTTTTTTATTGCGGGGGGCTGTGCCCCCCGAGCCCCCGCTTTTCGGGGGGGCATTGATTTTTCGCCAGAGTCCCTTTAAACTTATCCATCTCTCGAAATTTGTTAAATTTTACAAGTCCAGCTGCCATACTAATTGCACGCGAAAATTCGGCTAAGTCGATGGTCCATACAAAATCAATCAAAACTTTTCTAAGTTCCGGACCCCTTTGGCGAAGGAAAAAAAAGTCAACATTTTGGGAAGTCAACATTTTGCGAAACTACGAAAAGTCAACATTTTAGGAAACTCAACTTTTTGGGAAGTCGACATTTTAGGAAGTGGACAAAATGGACCTAAAGGATAAATGACGTGAGGAATGTAAAGACCGGTGCTCAATCGACTGGCTGTGACATATTACCCTTATGTTGCCGATACGTGCAACTTAAATGAGTGTTTAAAGCCAATGAATGGAAAGGAAAATTGTTTACAATGCAAGCTGAATCACCTGATAGTCAGTAAGAAAAAATATTCTTGCTTCGGTGGGCACGTTAAGCCGTCGGTCCAGGTCGATAGGGGTCGTAACAAAAAAACATGTCAAAGGGCCTATTAGCTGTAACTAATAGGCGGTTTAAAAACTTAGACACCAGGGTTTATCGGGTTGTTGATTGACTCGAAAAACCCTCTCCATCAGAAGTAGAAGAAGATGCGTACGGTTCTAATAGCACGGGAGGGAGATGAGCAAAGACAGTTCATCTCAGTTTTATTGTGCTAAGTATTTCAACAATAGGGCTGGCGTGTACTAATCGTACAAAAGCCCTCTAAAATCGTAGAAAAAAAAAAAAAAAAAAAAAAAAGTATTTCAACACTTTTTGTCCTTTATTTCCTTACTTTTTACAAAACAACAAACAACCTCCCACGCTACCACGTCACCAGCACAAATATAGAAAGTTATATTTCTGTCAAGCTCTAGCGTTAGAAACTGCTTTTTAGAAACTGTATCTTGAACTGGGAGCTAAAGAAAAACATAAAATGTGCCAGCTGCATTTCCTCCCGGACATGCTGTATAAGTATAAACCAGCTAAGGGATTCGAGGTTTTCTGCAGTATATTGTTATTTAGGCGTTGGGCTGACAACCTGTCACTACAGAAATATACAGATCTATCTTAAACAACCCTCAAAACTTTTCAGACGTAGCGGAACGACCTTTGTTTGGGTCGTTGACGCTCCGCTTACCCGATTACAGATACAGGCGTGATAGTATGTATGTATGTATGTTAGAATCTGTATAATTATGGCTTGGTTGCTAAGACAGGTTAGGCTTAGTCTTGCCATTTGTCTTGAACTTAATTGGTTAAGTGACGGCTTGAATGTTTCCGCTATATGGGTTTTTTTCTTTGTTTGATTGATTCTTTGTTTTGTACCTTTGTTCATGTAGTACCTACTATGAATTAACCAGTAGATTTTTATAGTTATTCTCTGTTATATAATTATTTTGTTTTACTTAGCGCAGCGCTTAAAATTTTATTTTTGTAGGAGATGGGAATCTTAATTCAAAGTTTCTTTTCTATCAAGATTCAAGAGCCCAAAGCTTAGACCACAAAATAAAGTTAATATATACAATTCAGGGTGTAAAAAGTACTGCGTTCATTCAAACCACACGTTCTACTAATGATAAGATAACAAACTTTTTTTTACACCCTATCTATATGCATGCACCATGCACTGCACTTGTATTGTAATGTAAGTCAAGTACTAAGTACAGATGACATGGTGTAATTATAAGGTCAGACGACAGATGCAGATTATTGCACATGTTGGCGTGATGATACACACTCCAGACTGGCGGGATACTCAAGTGGACCTCGGATGAGCTTGGAAAAAATATTACTTCAAGAAAACAAAGTACTATTTGGTTTCATAAGCGCTTCCAAACATCAAACAAACAAACAAACAAACAAACATACAGATTTCATGTTTTTAGCTATAGGAGATGGTCAAGACAGGAAAGCACTAATTTTTCACAATAAATAAATTTATTTATGCAAGCACACACCATACATCATTGAGGTACGAATAGAAGAGCAAAGACATAAGAATATCATTAAAAAAGTAATAATTAAAAAGTTTGCATATTGCATAGTATTTACTGTTGGTTAAAAGAGTGGAACTCACTACCTGCACCTGTGTTTCCGAATACATACAACCCTCAACTTTTTAAAGTTAGTGTGTACAGGCATCTTCTGGGTGAGCTCGCTCCATCGTCGACTCTGTCTCTGTCGTCCCTGACCAAGACTAGAGTCGAGAGCAAACCCATTGATTGTTAATAAAAAGATATAATCCGATTACTTTCTTTTCTTGATCTTGACGTTAACAATATTAACCTAGTTTCAATTTCAAGGCAGATATACAATAACATTCTTACTGTGAAAATGAACAGTCAACACAAGAAATAGAACTGGTTACTCACAACACAGGGTATCCTAGTGTGAGGATCAGTGCGCATTGTGTACATTGAATTGTTTTTACTGAATAAATAACTTTTTACTTTTTTTTTTTTTTTTTTAGAAGAAAGGAAAACCGTTAATTTGATTCTGAACAACACTTTCCACAAGCAAAAGTTTCATTATTATCACAACTCACAATATTATTGTCAAGAGTTTGTGTCTCTGAAAGATATTCTTAGACGGGAGTTGATATTAAAACACAAAACCTACCTATAGAATTTATATCTATGTAGATCTCAAGTCAGTCTGAGCAAGCTGTTTCTGTGAGATCCGTTCATCGTCGACTCTATCTTTGTCACCTCTAACCTAAACTGAAGTCTATAAAATGACCCATATACCTGCTTAAAAAGATCTTTACTGTAAAGATAACTACTTTGTTGGGCAAAAGAATCACTATCCTTTTGTGATTGTATCCCGTCACGCGTGTCCCCAAGTTGATTTGTCCATCAAAATAAGCGGCGTCTCCCAGCGAGGGACAGTTCTGATTGATGGTGTAATGTCTCACTTTTAACTACCCGTCTTGACAGTGTAATGTTTGTTTAGACATTTGTGGTGATTGTTGAAATGATAACGTTGTAATCTTTGAGAAATATGTAAACTGACATGGTCATAGCGGCAATGTTAAGAAGTAAATTCTAGATTCGAATATAAGATCTTATTACGTCTGTTTTCTAGCATTTACCAATAGAATTCTATGTAAATAATAAGAATAAGTAAGTGTTTGTATAAAAACAAGGTAATTAAGCTTTGAAATAGTCCCCTTGTAAGTAGATGATATTAAGTCGACAATAAATGAAACTACAAAAAAAGTAAACTTAAAATGTCTCAAAAATAAGTTGAGTTACTCTTTAAAACAGCACGTGCCGAAACAGCGAAAGTGCTGGATACAAAAACCATTTAGGTAGTCACTTTCTTGTACTTACTCGAGGTAAGTGGACCGTTTAGACCCGTTGGTTTGTAGGGCAGTTGCGTATGCGCACCGACGAATGAAACGTTCGACGGATGTGCAGATGGGCATTTATTAGAGACCAAAAGTGCAATACTTTTAGTTCGCCCTAGGTAGTATTAGTTTATAAAATCACCAACTACCTAAAATTTTTACCCAGTCCCAACTTCACTGACATGCTTAACTTAAGTGGTAGCAATTCGGCGTTGCAAATGAGACGACTTAACTAAACTAAAGTCCATTCCATACCGGTCACTGTCTATCATGAGATGACAGAAAGGGTCGGCAATAATTTAATTGAGATTTAGTTAAGTCGTGTTTGTGCCGAATTCCTACCATTGAAGGTATATTTTGGGCGTCTCGCGTGAATGGCTGCCACACGCCGAGACGAACACGAATATAGTTTGGCCCATATCGATGGCTATTTCGGCAGTACTTCATAAACAAACGAATTACACACGCCATTAGTAAGACTTATGAGAAATCTAATACCATTTATTTATACAATATTATTAATTTAATTGATCATAAGCTAAATACGTCCTTCGGGCCTCAAACTGCACCCTCGTTGCATTAGCTAATATAACATAATAGTTATATTCCTTACCTCGATACACAATGTACTATTGCTGGCCCAGTAATAAGTAAGAGTTTTTGAAAAGCAAAGGGGATATAGTCTGGTGAACTATGCCACCACAAGATTAGAACAATAATGTTAATTTTCTATGTAAATATTCGTATTGAGAGATATGCTGCAAACGAAAAAAAGTGGCAACAAATACGTTTAATACTGATCAAACAAGATAAGTGTGCAAAAGTGTATCATAATCATCACAATCATATTCATCATTAACTGACACCATTAATCAAACGGCTCCCACGCCCTTACGACTGAGGTTAATACGCTATTTAATAATAGTCCTCCCACCGATTTTCGGTGATGACGGCCAATCTCCCAAGCCAATCTCCCAGAGATGGGCCAACTGCGCAGGACTAGTTTTTAGTGCCCAAGTGTTCGCGCTACACACAGGTGCACTCTCTATTCCTTCAATCTCTTATTCTGATGGGACAGATTGACTGACACGACCAGAGAGAAATCAGGCGCAGGACCGACTATTTACATGCCCATCCGACAGCATGGATCATCTTACTTTTCGGACAATCAGGTGATCAGCCTGCAATGCCCTAACCAAACTAGAAACAACAACACAAAGTCATTGTCCCCCGCAGGGAATCGAACCCGGGACCTCCAGGTCGTGAGCCCATGGCTCAGACCGCTAGACCACGGAGGCAGTTAATACTACGCTATTTGCCTACTAGTCAAATCAGCAACTTTTTATAAAATGTCAAAAACGCTTTTTTGTATAATAGTACATTGTTTAACGAGGAGAGAACATGATCGATTCCCACGAGGGTGTAGTTTGAGGCCCGAAGCGCAGCTGAGGGCCTCAATACACACGAGTTGGGAATCGCATTTTCTTCCGAGTTATACATAGTGCTTTATACTACACCTTTGAGGAAAATATAATCCAAAATCCTTGTAAGATAAAGAATGATATTACTTACATGAAAAGATAACTTAAGAACATTTGAAGTGTCATCTTCCATGCGAACAGAACACAAACAAACAAAACACATATTAATACAGTTACACATTACATCGAAAACACTAAACACTTAATTTACATTAAATAAGTCATATAAATCAAAGAACGAAAAAGAATTTGCGCGGACATGTTGATTTTGCCATATTTTTTACTTAAAAACATAAAAGAGACAAATGAAGCAAAGCACATACTGCCAAAAAATGTAAGTGGCCAGTATCATTTTGTGGGCTTCGACATACAAACTTTTTGTTTTTTGGCATTTGCCTGTTTCTAGTTTTGAATTATGAATTTAAAAAAAAAAAATATGAGGGGAGAAAATACTTTCTCCCCTAGGGGAGAAAGTAAATCCCATATATTTTTGCCGCCCGCATATTCGTTCGCTTGGATTTACGTACTTTCTTTCCTTTTTTCAAGTAAGAACTAATATACTTTCCGAATAGGTGTAGTATAAAAATATTTTTTTATTACCCTCTGTATAAGTTGAAATGCAAATTACCAATGACTAATATGTACGACTAGACAATACATTTCCTGTTGGCATAAAACAACATAAAATGCATTATTGCACTGTGACTCATTTTGTTGACAGGAAAAATGAACATAAAAAATAATAAATGTGATTGAACTTTTGTTGAATGTCTACTAATTTTTCCTGACAAAGAAACAGCAGTTTTTCCTCCCTTGCATGCTGTGAAAACTAGCAAAGAGTTTCAATATATTGTAATTTAGGCGATGGGTTGACAACCTGTCGTTTTCCCTCGGTTTTAGAGAACTCAGGGCGCTCTAAAGAAGCTCACAAGCACACAAAGAGCTCATATCGCAACCACCCAAAAATATCCACCTGATCATGATTTCCTTGCTCCGACGACACTTTGTACAAAAGTAAATATATATATATTACAGCAAGGTTTTTTAACTTTTTTTTTTCTTTTGTTACAGGAGGTCCGGCAACAGATTTCAGTCGACACAGAATAGTCAAACCAGTCGTCCACCATGCGAGAACTAAAAGAGAAATATCCACCACACGACATGCGGTTAGTAATCTACGGTAGCTTCGCAAAATGTCCCTTGGTCAAAAAATGTCCCTTTCTCATAATGTCACATTTTGCGAAATGGACATTCTAAGACGTAAGGGTATCTACGTTCAAAAACAATCGGATCCGTTCGCTGAACCAGTACTATAGCGACTCAGACCGTCTTCTAATATTAACGACATAGCTTTTTTGCAATAAACCCGCCTCTTTAATTTTTTATTGAGCATGTTACCCTGTGATGGTGTCCGCAATGATGAATTTTATTATTATAGGTACTTATTATTTGTAGTAGCATTTAATTTCATTAGTAACTTCCATCATTGGTTATTTCTAACATTCTGTATTACATTACATCATGGCAATTATAAATTTGATAACGTATCCTTCATTTCATACCATACACAACAGAAGACTATCATAGAGTAAAATTCCATTTTGATACAAAATAACACAACGTTTGTTTCATAACCACATCCGCCATAGTTTGTTTTTATTAAATTCTAGGAAGTTTCTGTTGTTATTCAGTATTTTAGTATCCTCATAACGATGCGGTCTGTTCTAATTATCACACTATTATTGCACAAAATTTCCGCAATAAATGTCAACTGGTAATATACAAGAGAAGCGTATTCACCTACCGTTATATTATACTCGCAAGCAAATAATAAATACAATAAATAAATAGCATTACTAAAAACCATCATCATATGCAATTCGTAGTTGCAAAAATCACGGCTTAACTAATAGGAGTCTAATCATTTTAAATATTTTAATCGGCGGTCCCGAAATTTGAACCTCTGCTAAGTTGCAAAGAAAATGCCGTTTATGGGCCGCAAAACACGTTGGTATCGATAACTCAACGTTAAAAAATACGAGCATTGCATGAACATATTTAAAGAGTTTTTATTTACATTTCAGGAAGGACTCCATCATCCAGAGGTGACGATGAGGGTCAGTATAGACGGCGAGGAGTATATCCTCGACCTGACCCTGAACCAAGACCTGGTCTCTGAGGGTCACGTCATTAGCTACCAGAAGGACGGAAAGAAGGTGCAGCATAGACCCACCAAAGAGGTAATTTATTCATTTTATACAGTTAATTTGCTGTTAGCATGAACGAAGTGTATAAAGTTGACCAATCCGTACTGGACTTACACCACGTGGTCTACTAAGATCCAATCGCCCTAACTTCAGGGTAGGCTCGAGCCCCTCGTTGGGGACCTATATGAGCTGGTGATGATGATGATGATGATGGATGAATGAATGTAATATAGGGTAGAGGGACAGAAGTATACAATATTTTCTAAAATGCTCTCTGAATTGATCAGATTAGGTTATAACGAGTTTTAGCGGCTCTGCCTACCAAGCAAGGAAAACAGGCTACATTGGTTATACCATGGTAGAAGAAAATAATGGGTTATACGACGTGTAACAAAAAGAGGTCAATATGACCATGAAACTGAAAATCTTTTTCTAAGGAATATCTCTGACTATAGAAAAGTAAAGGACTCGGCATACCTACGAAAAAAACGTGCATACCTACACTGGGTCTGGCACAAAAATGGCGTCTTGAAATAGTGCTGCGCATATTATAATATCGACAGTTGTATTGTATTGCACGGTATCTACTTATACTATGTGTTACAGAATGGACAATAAAAAAGTTAAGGTGTGTTCTGTCAATGAAACTCAACAACTTTCTTCTAATTTTAGCTGCCACCTTTTTAACTCGAAGATTCTAGCGATATTTTATAGACATCTGTAGGCGTATGTTCCCATTATCGACATGTTATCGATAAATTGAAAATGCGGAACCGTAACTCTATTTACTATGATGAAGCATTTTCATAAAAAATCACTGATTATTCACAGGAAAACAGTAGATAATCTCAGAAAAGTAAGTGTATGTTCATAAACTTTCCCACAAATAACAACATCTTTGAAAATAAATCAAAAAACAAGATATTTTGAATGAATTCGATTACTTACCTATGCAACGTTATTTTTGGATGTTTTTTGTTTGCTTTCATGCGACAGCCTATCACACTGCACCTTCCCATAATAAAAACTGTTTTCTTCACGTTTTCTCACTTTAACAAACACTTATTTGTCAAAAATACACTTAATTTTCATAAAAAATCAAAATCACAACAGTGGCGATGACAACTGACGTACTTGTTGTTAACGGGAACAAAACATGGCGACCGGCTTCAGTGTTGCTATTTCTGGTACTGATAAAACAACTACTGTCCTTTTTTACGTACGATTATATTCATAAGATAAAAAGTGATGGCTATATTTTTATGAGTGATGATGTTTACACCAAGTCCTCTACTTTTCTATAGTCAGAGAGGAATATACATAGGTCGAAATACGAAAAAGAAGTTTTAGCTGATCCATTTTGTATGTTATGTTCTTTGATCACATCCTGTAGGTTAGATATACCCTTTCTGTTACACCCTTTATATGTAATAGTGCTGCGCGTGCGAAAAAAGTATTATTTGAACATTCTCTACTAACTTGCTAAACTTTTTTCCTTCATATTTCAGGAGCTAGATATCTGCCAGTATTCGGGGTCGGTTCGCAGCAAACCCAACTCTTGGGTGGCCGTTTCTACCTGCCACGGAGTCAGGGGAGTCATATACGACGGCAAGATGATGAAATACATTGAACCCAGCGAAAGTAAGTGTGTATAGTGAATATTTGTAACTGCTTGCTTGTTTTTGTTGACAGAAGGCTTATGCCTCGATGTTTCGACCATAAACGATGGTCTCCTCAGGAGATAGGTGCAGGATCTCACCACCGCACGACAGGTGTGATCTTCGACTGAAATATTTACTATGAATAACTCTAGTTTATCGTTTAATTATAAAATAGTAAACGTGCGTAGTTCTACAACGTGTAACAGAAAGGGTATGGTATGGTATATGCATCGAAAAAGGTATGAATCTACCCATGAAACTGATCAACTTTCCCTAAGTAACATAGGTCGAAAACCGAAAAAAAAAACACCTTCCATACAAAACGCATCAGCTGATAGCGCGTTTAGTATGGGAAGTCTTTTTTTTTTCGTATTTCGACGTATGTTCCTTAGGGAAAGTTGTTCAGTTTCATGGGTAGATTCACACATTTCACGATGCATATACCCTTTATGTTACACGTTGTATAAGCTGAGTTTTGTAAGCACTGTTCTCAAGCGTTCAAGCATTTTTTACAAATTAATTTCTGTGAATAAAGTTTTATGTTGAAATGTCCTTGACTTGCCATCCACCAAGCTTATCAAGCGAAAGCGAATATGGTAATTGTACCTCCCTATTCCACTTAGTATTAGTTTAGTTGGACTTAATTTAGTAATCACTTCCATAGAACTGTAATATAAATAAATAAATAAATATTTGATGTCATTTTGTTTTTCCAGGCAACGAAATAAACTCCAACCACTACATCTACGAGCACTCTGATCTCAACACGAGTTATAAGTGTGGCTACGACGGCGGCGTCACCAACAACTCACACTACGACCCGCTGCTGCTCAAGAAACATCTGCACCAGATCGATATGAAGAACACCAGGGCCGGACGGGTAAGAGTAACTAACTTTTACCTATTAATGCCGGCTGCGTCCGCTATATAATTTCATATGACTCGATAAACTAGAAGAAAATTCACGCTCGCTACGCTCACGTTACGTGTTAGTATACCTCGATCGTTGAAGCTTGCTACGCTCGCGTTATGTTTTAGTGTACCTCGATTAATAACGTGCAATATCACGCTCGCTTCGCTTGCGTTATGTTTTAGTGCACCTCGCTTAATAACGTGCAATCTCACGCTCGCGTTATGTGTTACTGTACCTCAGTCAATGACTCAATGACATCGTACGCTCCATTACGCTCGCGTTGTGTCTTACTGTACCTCGATCAATGACATTACACGCTCTTTACGCTCGCGATTGAAAATATGAAATCTTCTCACCCTGAATGGTAAACTATACTGATTTTCCTTATTTCGTTTGCAGTACAAGCGCGAAGCATTCGAAGACACACAAGTCCGCGGCCCCTACAACTCCAACTCGCAATCTCGCTACGTGGAGCTGGTGCTGGTGGCGGACCACGGCGAGTATTTAGCCAACGGGGACATACGCACCGTGCACAGACAGATGAAAGACGTCGCTAATATTATCAACTCGGTAAGTGTGTTAATCTTTGCCATCGAATCTGTCATTTTGCCATTGTATCTTCAATTTTGCCATTGTATTTATTATTTTGCCATTATATCTGTAATTTTGCTATCGAATCTGTAATTTTGCCATCACCTAATCTTTATGTGAAATTTTGCTTTCGTGCCTAAAATTTTGCCATAGAATATGTAATTTTGCCAGTAAATCTGTAATTTTGCCAGTAAATCTGTAATTTTGCCAGTAAATCTGTAATTTTGCCATCGTATCTGAAATTTTCTCATACTATCTGAAATTTTGGCATTGAATAATGTAATTTTAATTTTACCATCGAATCTATAATTTTGCTATCGAATCAGTAATCTTGCCATCGTATCGGTAATTTTGCCATCAATTCGGTGATATAAAAATAAAACTTAAGTAGGTAATCTAATATGTTTAACTTTTGTTATTTTTTTTCAGTTAAAGTTTGACGCTTTATCTTTCAGGTATACTCTCCTCTAAACATCTTTATAGCGCTAGTGGGCGTGGTCGTATGGAGCGAACAGGACGAAATACCGTTAGAAGAGAACGGAGATACAACTCTTACTCATTTCCTGAGATACCGCAAGACTCAACTACTACACGATATAAGAAATGATAATGCACAGCTGCTCACGTAAGTTTAAACACTTATTACAAATGCCGGATGCGAAAGTAACTATGTCTGTCTGTATGTCTGTTTGTTGCTCTTTCACGCCTAAACGGCTAAACGAATTTTGTTGAAATTTGGCATAGTGATAGATGGTAACCTTTGAGACGGGCATTAGGCTACTTAATTCTTCGGGACAATACCTCATTCCCACAGTAAAATTATTATTCTGTGTGTGACAACGCAGGCAGGGCGCAAAGATAGTAGGTACTCTGTCTGTTTGTTATTCTTTCACGCCTAAATGCCTGAATTTTGATGATCTAGTGAACTTTTAACGAGTGAAACAGACTATCATTTGTCACACGGTTTCATTTGATTTCTACAAGCTGTCACTAAACGAATTATTTCTTGCGTAGGCATATGTTGTATTGTAAGGGACAGGGTGCAGAGATTGTTTGGGAAACAAAAAGAAAATTAGCTTCCCCATACAACTTGTCTGATCAAGTTGGTCATTTTGTACGAGGGTTTTTTTTCCATATCCTGTAAGAATTTCTTTCTGATAGTTGCTCAGTTTCATTGACTGAGCAACCCCTTTTCCCTTACACCGTTTATTAGTAAGTCTATGCATTTATTCCATGCTGGACTGGGAGCGATAGAAAAACATAGAATGTGCCAGCTGCATCTCCTCCCGGGCATGCTGTAAAAACCATCTAAGGGATTCGAGGGTTTTAATGTATTGCAATTTAGGCGATGGGCTGACAACCGTCACTATAGCAATACAGATCAATCTGGAATAACCCTCAAAACTTGTCAGACGTGGTGGAACGGCCTTTGGTTAGGTCGTTTACGCTCTGCCTACCCCATTAGGGATAAAGGCGTGATTGTATGTATGTATGCATTTACTATTTACTAACTTTGCCAATTCCAGCCGTCAAAAGTTCAAAGATGGCGTCGTAGGGAAAGCCCTCAAAGGTCCCATCTGTACGTACGAGTTCTCCGGCGGTGTGGCCACTAACCACTCCACTGTTATTGGTCTCGTTGCTACAACCATCGCTCATGAAATGGGACATAATTTTGGTGAGTATTCTACTAATTACAGCGAGATTTTTCACTCGTCAAAAAAATTTTAAGGGGCTACCCTGAGCCAGGTGGCGCCCTCATCAGTCAAAAAATCATTACTCACTGAAAAAGCAATTAATTGAAAATCCGGTAAACCAGATTGAAATAAAAGCAAAGAATATAATTAAGAACATCATAAAGTTGCAATTCATATTTCCTGGTAGTAACAGAAGGAAAATTTGCGAAAAACGGCCACTTTTAGCACTTTTGGTATCTGTAACTGCTGGAAACACTGAATCATGAATTTATAGTGCTTAAAACTTACTTCAGTACCTATTCTTTAATCTGGCATACCGGTTTTTCGATTCATTGCGTTTTCAGTGAGTAATGATTTTTTTTGACTGATGAGGGCGCTGGCGGCACCGGGAATCCCCTTAAGGGCTGGTGTAGACCGTGAAACTGATATTTTTTTCTCTATTGAACATTGGTCGAAATATGGACAAAGCATTAGCGCTTTCATAAAAAAATTACTCGGAATAGTTGAGACCTTTTGTATGCAAAGTCCATAATATTTTTTTTAAATATTTCAACCTATGTTCCGTTCTGAGTCTGTTATGCAACGAGCTGTTATGATTAAAAAAATACAATTCTTGTGTATACGCCTGTAAAGGCAGTCTTCTCTGATACCTTTTAATGTATAAAATCTGCAATCATTTAACCTGAATTCTATACTCGATAAATTCTAGTTCTAATTCTCCATTGAGAAAGTTGTTCAGTTTTTCAGAATTTCCACGGGAACACTTATTTAATGTGAGTGAAACCGCGGTAGGAAAGAGACAATATAACATTGAAAATGTCTTGATCTTTGGCATGAATAATTGATGGTTCAAATCTCGTTTGGGTTAGTTTTAATTCGCATATTTCAAAAAATATTGTTTGTAGTTAATCTCAAAATCAAAATTACCTTTTTTTAAAATAGTTATTTCTTGTCAAATACTTCACGGATCTCGAAAAATTATGAAGATTTTACAAGTGCTGTTTTTTTTTTAAGTTTATAATTTTTCTGCAGGCATGGAACACGACACGGAGGAAGAATGCAAGTGTCCCGATGAGAAGTGCATCATGAGCCCGTCCAGTACATCAGTTGTGCCAGTGCACTGGTCCTCTTGTAGCTTGAAGTCACTGGCTCTAGCGTTCGAACGAGGCATGGACTATTGTTTAAGGTAAATGATGTTTGCTCCTGTTTATGTGCAATAAATAATAAATTGTATTGTATTGTACTTCTATGCTGGACTGGGAGTGATAGAAGAACAAAGAATGTGCCAGCTAAATCTCCTCCCGGGCATGCTGTAAAAACCAGCTAAGGGATTTGAGAGTTTCAATATTGTAATTTAGGCGATGTGCTGACAACTATCTGGAATAACCCTTAAAACTTGTCAAACGTATTTTTTTTAGGTCATTTACGCCCTGACTACCCCATTAGGGATAAAGGCGTGATTATATGTATGTATGTATTGTGTGAACTAATGTTGTTCCAGGAACAAACCGACCCGCCTATTCGACTCGCCAACCTGCGGCAACGGCTTCGTGGAGCCTGGCGAGCAGTGCGACTGCGGGCTGCTTGCCGACCGGCGCGAGATCAACGCTTGCCACGCTTGCTGCCATCCACACACGTGCATGCTCAGGAGGAACGCCACTTGCGCTTCGGGAGAATGCTGCGATCTGGAGGTATAAATATTTAAATATTCATATTTCGATTCCGATTTCCGATTACCGATTCCAGATTCCCGATTCCCGATTTCCGATTCCCGACTTTTGGGATGCTGCCGCAGCACTCGCTCGGCTCCCTCCATGTTGTCACAAGCAACCTAACAACAACCTACTGACCTGAAAACCGTTCAGTGTGTTTTTTTTTTTGTTTTGGGTTGCAGCCTAACTAGCATTCCTATTTCCATAATGATGCTAATAGTAATGCTAATTCAGTTGGTCGTAGGGGACGTACTGAAGTAGCATTTCTGTTTAGGCTGCCCGGATGCATCTGGCTGACACAATCTATGTTTTTCTATCACTCCCAGTCCAGCACTTACTATAGTTACTTTTCTTATTTCCAGTCTTGTCGGCCAAAATCAGCAGGCACAGTGTGTCGTGCGGCGGACAAGGAGTGCGACCTGCCCGAGTACTGCACGGGGTACTCCGAGTTCTGCCCCAAGGATGTGTTCAAGATGGACTCCGCGCCCTGCGGGAAGCCACACAACCAGGTACCATAGCTAAACAAATAGGGATGTTGACTGGGTGGCTAAAAAAATTCAAAACGTTTATACTTAAAACTGATAGATAAAATAACTGTTGGTCTCATTCATCATATGAAAAAAAAATGCACATTTAGATTTAATAATCGAGTTAAAAATATAGAAGTTATTGATTTGAGTAGTCAATATTTACAAGCCAGTGACGTCACAAGCCAGTATTTTCATACAAAAAATCGTTTTTGAAATTTCATAAAATGTTGCTGATTTGACTAGAAGTCAAATAGCGTATTTTGTTGGTGTTCAGTTTCATGGGGAGAATCAGACCCTGAAGTTTGTTCTGTTTTTTTTTAAACACATTATTTTCGTAGCTATTATTTGTGTTTGTAACTTTACTAGAACAATTTCCTTAATTTCCCAGGCGTACTGTGTGTCTGGCTCGTGTCGCTCGCACGCGGACCAGTGCCGCCTGCTGTGGGGCACCACAGGGGAGACCTCGCACCACAAGTGCTACGACAGGAACAACGTCAGGGGCAACAAGTGAGATACTTTAGTATTATAGCGAAGTATATTAACCTTTTAAACGCCATTGGCCTCGATTCACGCCGTCCAGTTACTAATTCTAATTCTTAGTAGCGCTGTCACTTTCTTATATTTGACATAAGAACAGGATAGCAAATAAACACATGACATTGACATTCCTAATTTGACGTACGGCGCTTTAAAAACAGTAGCTACTGGTATCCATAAGATAGTTTTTATTATTTATCCTCCACATAATCTTCATAGCCTAATCTTGCATTGGGTCTGTCTGATTGCCCTTCTGGGTTGCGGAGGTCAGACGGCAGTCGCTCTGTGTAGAAACCAGTTCCCTTATTCAATCCCCTAACTAGATTAGGTAGCTCGCCCCGATAAATACGGAATTTGGCATGGTGATAAAAGGTGACCTGGTAACGGACATAGAATACTTTTTACCGCGAGAAAATACCATATTCCCACGGGAAAACTATCTAACCGCGGGTGAAGGGGAAGTCTGAATATTTTTTGTGTGTTGTAAGGGACGGCAACTGCGGGTACGACCGAGTGAGTTCCGCGTTCACTCCGTGCGCGGAGGAGGACGCCATGTGCGGGATGTTGCACTGCAGACATCTCAATGAGAGACTGGAGTTCGGGATGGAGTCTGTAGCCACACTGTCTGCTATATTCATTAATAACAACGGTAAGTGCGCAGGGCCGGATTAACCTTGTCCAAGGCCCTTAGTTTGGGGCCCTTTTTCTTTTAGTCATCTGAATTTCATCAACTTTTTGTCATCAACAATAATTAACTAATGCAAAATCAACACGTTACACGAGCGAAGCGAGCGCTACTTGCACGAAACATGAATGTATCAATACGTTACTCTAGCGAAGCGAGCGCTACATTGCACGAAATATGAATTAATTAATACGAAAGCTGAACCAATTCGTTATGCGGGCGAAGCGAGTGAAAATTTAATGAATACTGTATATGAGCAAAGCGAGCTCGACATTTCACGAAAAAACACAGTCGGGTTTTTTGAAATTTCTTTCAAAACACTTCTTGTACCTGAGAAAGAACTATTGTGCTCTCCAAATAGGTGTAGCATAAAAAAACGTTTAATGTAATTGGCTACTTTCCAACTAGTCAAATCAGCAACTTTTTATGAAATGTCAAAAACGCTTTTTTGTTTGAAAATAGTGAGTTATGACGTCACATTTTAGTAAATATTGACTACTCAAATCAATAACTTATATACTTGTAACTTGATTATTAAAATCAAATGCATTTATTTTTTAAATGATGAATGAAATCCACAATATTTTGAGCCATCAGTTTTAAATATAAACGTTTTGAATTTTTTAAGCTACCCAGTCAAGTACCCAATTGTTGTTACAGGTACAATAATTCCTTGCCGGACTGCTATCATAGACTTGGGTTTGAGTGATGTGGATCCCGGGTTGGTACCGGATGGAGCCAAATGTGGGGATAATAAGGTTAGTTTGTTACAGTTTATACCGGGTGTAACGCAAACTGATAATCAGCCCTTTTAATAGGCCTTTGAGTTACTATATGAACATAGCTAGTTAAGAGGTTATAATCATAATGTTTGTCTGTAGATGTGTTTCAAACAACGCTGCGTATCAGTGGACGTGTTCCGCGCACAGATCGCGGGCAGAGACACGTCCGTCTGTCCGTCCGACTGTAACGGACATGGGGTGTGCAACTCGGAGGGTAAGCGATTACTTACTGCCCTTGATTCTGGCCGCCACATTCTTAACTAATTTTAAGATAGCGCTGTCACTTTCTTTACTTTGACATAAGAACAGGATAGCAAATAAACACATGTGTTTGACGTTCCTAATTTGACATAAGCTGCTTTAAATAAGAACCGAGCATAGAGCATGTTCCTTATTTTACGTCAAATAAGCAATCTAATGTCAAATTTAAGCAATTTAATGTCAGATTGAATGTCAAAATCAATGTCAAAGTCATGTGTTTATTTGCTATCCTGTTCTTATGTCAAATATAAGAAAGTGACAGCGCTACTAAGAATTAGAATTAGTAATTGGACGGCGTGAATCGAGGCCACTATCTATCTTTTGGAAATTGGCCCTTACAGTGTTAATTTTTTTCAAACATGAAAATAAAAAAGTTGAAAGGTACAAGACAACAAGTTATACTAAACCGATTTTTGATCTTCAACTGAGCCACCGAGCGATTCAAACCACCCAGTGAAACTTGTAACTTTATTGAAACGTCAATGTGTGACGTCAGCGCCATCTATACAATATCAAAAATAGTAAGCGAGGTTTAAATAATATCGAGGTAGTTTCCGCTTTGCTGCCTCAGAATGTTGGAACGATCTACCATTGAAAAATTTCAAATATTGATATGTTTGTTTAGGTCATTGTCACTGCTCTCCCGGCTTTGCGCCGCCCGACTGCGCGCTGCCGGGCGCCGGCGGCTCCTACGACTCCGGACCAGCCACCGACCCCAGCGGTAACAATCTTACATTATTCAATATTCTTCACTACAGATTTTCGGTGATGGCGGCCAATCTCCCTCAGGCTTGTAACTAAACAGTCGGGAGATTGTTAAATTTCTCTTAAACTCACAATAAAGGAAAAGTCCAATTATCGGCTGATGAAGACATAGATTAGTTTCCCTTACTTAATTTAATGTTAATATGGCATTTACGCAATTAACACTTTAAATTATATTATTTTCCAGAGTTTTCATTGTTATATTTCACAATCAAGCTATTTTCGTAAGCGAATTTTCTACATAGAATAATTATGTACATAAAGACAGTACACCTAAACATTAAAAACTATTCTAGCATTTAAAAAGTTATCATTTAAAATTAGTTGAATATACCCAGCCTTTTGGGTATTTACCCAATTTACCCGGGTATATACCCAATCTACCCTACCGCCCATCTATACCCTCAGCCATTTTTTTTTGCCACCCAGTCATCATGCCTATTGTTTCAGTCCAACACAAGTTCATGGTGGCGATGTACGTGATCTTCCTCGGGATCCTTCCCGCCATACTACTGCTCCTGCTACTGGTCTACTACAGCCGACACAACCTGCTCTGGACCAACAAACCGAGGAAAACGTACGTAGACCGCGCTACACCTGGCAACACTGCCTTCAACAACCGCACTGGAGGTGGCAACACTGATAATAATACTAGTTTCTTTAGTAAACTACCTATAGCCAGTAGCTCCCTGCGGCAACTTTTAACCTTTAAAAGTACTAATAACAGAACTAAGAGAGAAGAGAGTCCGTATTATGATACGGTTTGTGAGGATGCCAATGTCAATGAAGATCAAAAACCGTCACAGTTCAATATCTTGCATTTAACTGATAAAAATCAACAGAAAACTGTAAATAAATTTCATAAAAAAATCACTAAGGACGATATAGTTATGACTAACAATAGAACTGACTTAGCTAAAACACCACTTACTCCAAATTTGAATAATAGTAACATAATTCTAACCAAAAACGAATTAAAACCAAGTCTTAAACCTAAACCTAAACCAAGCCCAAAGCCGAATATAGCTTTGCCAAAGGAAAACAAACCTTATGTGCTTATAGTGAACCAGGGTTTAGCATCCACTACCAATGAGATGATAGCTAAAGATCTAGCGAAAGTCATCGGGAATAAGAAATAAAATCACAATTAATAAAGTTCTAGTTTTTGTAATTTGTAACACCAATGAGAAATTAAAAAAAAACTAGGTTCTATTGTTTAGCGAGCTCTCATAGGTTAATAGGTTGACTCTATGGCTTTTGCTACTATTACTCTATATGGGGTGTAAGGGACAGAGTACCAAAAGCTGATAGGGGTTGCTCAGTCAACGAAACTGAACAACTTGCAGCAGGAAATTATATATCAAATTATATAAAATATACATATATCTTACGTAATGAATATGTAACAATTTGGCACAAAATGCTGCATGCTCAAAATCTAGACTTATTATAGAAATGCTCAATCTTGTTGTATTTAGATTTACAAATTTTAATTTTCTTCTTTTTTCTGATTTACTAATTTCATTTTATTTTTCATTTGTAAGAATGCCTGTAGACTGTTGAATAAAAATGTTGCATTTATATTGTTTTTATTTTATTAAAATGTGGAATGTTGGTTAGCCACTCATACCAATGTAGAATTAGGTTCTTATTTGGTTACACGATAAGGATTTTACAGTAAAATACAGTATTTTAAGGCTATTGGTTTTTTAAAATTATGTATTTTTAAAGCGTTATGTTCTTCGGAAACTAAATTATTCAATGGGGTTAAAAACTGAGAACTAAATGGCGCCACTGTTGAGTGTTCCTTTTTCCTGTGATTGGTCAGTAATCTGTCAATATCAATATCAATGTCAGTTTTGTGTCTTCTCATTGGTCTCTTTTGGAACACTCAACAGTGGCGCCATCTGTTTTTATCCCCTTTAGGAATATAGGTACTGGGTGTAAAACAAAACTGAACAAATTCTAAGGTGTGATCCTACCCAGGAAGCTGAACACCTCAAGGCACATAAGTCTATGAAAAATAATACGCTATTTGACTTCTAGTCAAATCAGCAACTTTTTATGAAATGTCAAAAACGATTTTTTGTATGAAAATACTGGCTTGTGTCGTCACTGGCTTGTAAATATTGACTACTCAAATCAATAACTTCTATATTTTTAACTCGATTATTAAATCTAAATGTGCATTTTTTTTTTCAAATTATGAATGAGACCCACAGTTATTTTAGCCATCAGTTTTAGGTATAAACGTTTTGAATTCTTTTAGCCACCCAGTCAACATCCCTATTAAAATTTCTGGAGCTGCTTACACCATGTGTATGGGAGGGCTAATTTTTTTTATATTTTACATGTTCCTTGGGAAAAGTTGTTCAGTTTCATTGGTAAGATCACACTCTAAAGTTTGGTAACAATTTTTGACTGCCTGTATTTGTACTGGTTACTGAATCTGTATGTATCATTCCAGTATGTCTCAGTAGTTTAATCTTATGTATAGCATGACCACTGACTAAAAAGACCTGAAGAGAGAGAAAGACAGAGAAAGAAGAAGAGACATACTTATGGACTTCCTATAAGCACTTCTTTATGGTATCTCTATGACAGGTCTTTTTAGTTCGTGGTCAGGGTATAGTTGGTATATTTCATTATTAAACAGTTTGTGTGTATGTGTTGTGTGTGTGGTGTTTTCACAGTGTTCCCTTCCCGTTCCACACTACTCTGCACAAATAGTGTGTTGAGGTCTGTCCACGTTAAGTTTAAATGGTCTGGGAATTAAATTGAGGAAATTATAAGCACTTTTTGGGTCGGGTATTTGGCTAAAAAGGCTTAATTCAAGATGCCATCGTACGTTTAAAATTAAAATCTCACTTTCTTAAAAATAAAGTCAGAAAGGGAGGGATTTCTTCTCTATTTCAGTCTATAATTATATGCGTTATCTGTTCATTTTAGCTGCTGTTATAATTATGACAGCGGCTAAACTTCAAAGGAAATGTGAAAAATACGCATAAAACCGAAGAGAATAATTAATCTCCTGTCTCTTTTCAATTTTATTTATCTGACTGATGTGGCAAAATTTTAATTTTTGCTTTAGATGCTGGCATCCAGAATTGAGCCACCCAATAGAATGCTTTAAAGATTTGGGTGGAGATAAATAGATGCCGGGTGTAAGGGACAGCTTCCCGCAAACTGAACCTGAAACTCAGTCAACGACACTGTACAACTTTCACCAGGAAATTCTTTCAGGAAATGGAAAAAATAATTGTTTTTCCATACAAATTATCTGATCTAGGTGATAATTTTGTATGGGAAAGTGAAAAATAAATAATTACCTGAAAAATATTTCTGGAGTAAGTTGCTCAGTTTCGTTGACTGAGCAAGCAACCCCTTATCAGTTTGCGGGATGCTGTCCCTTACACCCTGTATGTGGTAAAGTATTTGTGCTTGTAGTGTGGGACACTTTTATTTGCACATTTCTATTACTTCCTTCAATGTTGCCAGTTTCTCGATGTATCAGGAAAAATAAACTATCAGATTCTTCTTTTTACCGAGTGGGTTGTTCGAGTCGTCAAGAACGACCCGACGTACCCTGGTGTCAGAGTTTTTAAACCGTCTATTAGTAACAGCTAATGGTAGCGATTATGTTGTAGACACAAATTAAATTATTTTAGTTTGGTCCTGTCACTTTCTAAATAGAGACAGAAATACAATAGTTGGTTATAAACCTCTGTAAAAGTGACGTTACTCGCCTTAAATAAGATGGCATGCTAGATGGTCTTATTTTAAGTGTTACACGACACTTTGACAGAAATTATAATTAACTGTTGTTTTTCTGTCTCTATTTTATTCAAATTATTATAGAAAGTGACAGGACTGAACTAAAATAAGTTAAGTTGTGTCTGCAACAGAATCGGCATAAAAATACTTAGTATGCTTTGAGCCTTTATATTTATTTTTTATTTTTTTGAGAAACTGGCAACATTATGTACAGACAGGTTTGCGGTTACGGAAACACTTGGTGAGTGGTTTTGGGTTCGATTCTTTTGGCGAATAAATTAATACCGAGTGTAAGGGAGAGCTTAACACAAACTGATACGTTGCTCAGTCAACGAAACCGAACAAATTTCAACAGGAAATTCTTTCCGAAAAAAAAAAACAATTAGAATTTCCCATACAAATTTTCTGATCGAAGTGATCATTTTGAATGGGAAAGTCGAACATTATTTAAATTTCCTGAAATAATTGAAGTTACTCTTGCGGTTAAGCTGTCCCTTACACCCCACATAGCATGCGCATGTTGTACTAATCTTGAAGATGCTTGAATGAAACACATTTTGTATAAGCTTTTGGGTCATTTGTAGTTGTAGATCTGCATGGCAAATATTTGCTCTCTCTCTCTTTCTAATGCTAGTAGTAGTTGAGCGACATAAGACATCAAAGTCAATACAAAATATAGCATGACCATTGACTAAAGAAACTGAAGAGAGGAAGACAGAAGATAGAATATGAGAAGGGCTTATCTTATAAACTTTTTTTTTTTTTTTGTAAGGACTTATTTGCACTATGCGACTGAGTGCATTTAATGCATGACCGGACTAATATCTTATAAACGTTATAAACCCCTTCTCTATTGTACTTCAATGGCAGGTCTTTTAGTCACAGTTAGTATAAAAAGGCGGCTAAGTTATTTCAAGCTGTATAAAACCAAAGAGTTGTAAAAAAACAAACCCAGAAATTAAAATATCTGCAACACAAAGGTATGAGAGAGACAGAAGAGTCCATCATACCTAACGGGCGATTTTTAGTCAGTACGCAAACTGATAGCATGCTCAGACAACAAAATTAAACAAGGCTGGCGAAAAAAAATTACGAAAAGAGAAATTCGACCAATAACTAACGACCATGCAAATTATCTGATCGAAGAGGATCGAAGTGGTTATTTTATTTTGTGAAATTTATTAAATTTCATTGACTGAGCAAACCCTATCAGTTTGAGTACTGACTGACTAAAATAACCCTGTATATGGCCCCATAAGAACAACCTCTTTACCTTGAAAATTAACTCATATGTGTATAATTTTTATACAGTGTGTCCCTGGATAAAGTGCAATCCCGAAAGGGGATGAAACTAGACCATGAATCATGGACTAGAAAAATATAAAAAAAAAATTATAAAAAAATATTGTAGGATTTATTGGTATTTTAAGATTTTCATGTTTCATTAAGGACTCTATGTACAAAAGTATTGATTTCTTCCAAAATAATGGGTCTATTTCTTTGAAATAAAAAAAAACAGTATGCCTAATACCTGGCGATGACCATGAAATAATAAATAGTCCGCAAAAAAGTAACTATCTTGGGTAAAAAAAATTATTTTTATGAAAAAAAATGATTTTTTTAGACGTTTATTTTAAAAAACTTCAAATTACTAAAAAAATGTTCCCTATAACTATGTAATTTTATAGCTTACTTTTATTCTTTACCATTTTAGCTTCCAAATAAAAAAAAAAACAATGTTCTAACTCAAAAAACACGCTATCTACGAACTTTTAAAGTGGAGCCTAATCGTGTTACCGTGCAGGCAGAGACCGTTTTTTCCATTGTTTCCGTCCTACTCTGTGCCCTTCATGCCTTCGGCAGTCGCAGACCTTTTGTTCTACACTCAGGTAGAGGGAAGGCGAGGGGAGGGGAGGCAGGGGGATCGAAACAGGACTTACAATATCACCCAGACAGACAGTCGCTCCGATATTCTCGCCGCTGCTACTACTCTTCTCGTTCTCGCATTGTGTTCTCGTTGATTTGTAATTAAGTTTTTGTTACATTGTTGACTGTTACGTTTTCTACTGTTCGTTACGTTTGTTTGGACTGTTCCTGTTCTGCTGTGAAGTGTTGACGAAATGCCGCGATTGACAGAGTTCACACCTCAAGAGATAGCCGACATGCATTATTATTATGGCATGTCACATGGTCGCACAACAATCGCTCGGACTGCATACATAAATGCTTTTCCGGGCAGACTCATACTCTCGAAATTTTCACAATGCGAGAACGAGAACAGTAGTAGCAGCAGCGAGAATATCGGAGCGACTGTCTGTCTGGGTGATATTGTAAGTCCTGTTTCGAACCCCCTGCCTCCCCTCCCCTCGCCTTCCCTCTACCTGAGTGTAGAACAAAAGGACTGCGACTGCCGAAGGCATGAAGGGCACAGAGTAGGACGGAAACAATGGAAAAAACGGTCTCTGCCTGCACGGTAACACGATTAGGCTCCACTTTAAAAGTTCGTAGATAGCGTGTTTTTTGAGTTAGAACATTGTTTTTTTTTTATTTGGAAGCTAAAATGGTAAAGAATAAAAGTAAGCTATAAAATTACATAGTTATAGGGAACATTTTTTTAGTAATTTGAAGTTTTTTAAAATAAACGTCTAAAAAAATCATTTTTTTCATAAAAATAATTTTTTTTACCCAAGATAGTTACTTTTTTGCGGACTATTTATTATTTCATGGTCATCGCCAGGTATTAGGCATACTGTTTTTTTTATTTCAAAGAAATAAACCCATTATTTTGGAAGAAATCAATACTTTTGTACATAGAGTCCTTAATGAAACATGAAAATCTTAAAATACCAATAAATCCTACAATATTTTTTTATAATTTTTTTTTATATTTTTCTAGTCCATGATTCATGGTCTAGTTTTATCCCCTTTCGGGATTGCACTTTATCCAGGGACACACTGTATAGGTATCATAATATAATATTAACACTTACTATCTCCTCTTAGGGCGCCGTCTCCGAAAAAAGCCAGTCTGCCGCGCCGCCTGTCGCGCAGCGCGAGCAAATTCGCTGCCAACTTCCAAACCAGCTCCCAGACCACAGCACAACCCGTCAACGTGCACACACTCTCCAACCCCGACGACATGTCCTCCAGTCTCCTCCGAAGCGATTCCGATCGGAGCCCCACCGGTAACCTTAACCCTACTGTCAATTTCTTCGGACATTTCAAAGGTTTCTCTCTAACTCCAGTCGAAAAAGCTCAGCAAGAAGAAGCTATAGCGGTCATCAGCAACGACAAGAAAGTGAAACCGGTCGACGCGCCGAAAAGCGCTAAAATCACACCCGTCCATAGGAGTAGCAGCAACAGTCAGAGTATTATCAATCAGGGAGTATTGAAACCTGTCTTGAGATCCGCCCCACCTCTCCCGGTAGTCCCTAACACGACCAAAGCCAGCCCTAAGAGCAGTCCGTCGGTCAAAAGAAACAACAGCACGGTCCAGGATAGGATCAAAGCTCTGATGCAAACTGAAAAGACTGAAAATTTACCACCAGCGAGCAATCCACCGCCGAGACCAGTCATTTCGAGTCCTATTCTAGAAGCTTCGACTTGCACCGCCAAAGAACTGATCTCCCCCCTGCAAGGGTCGAAGACTTTAGGACCGATAAGACCTGCACCGTCTTTACCGCGGGAACCTGATTTACCAAAACGACCTTTGAGCATGCATTCAGCCACCAGCGTCCCGCAAAAACCTCTACCTGAGGAGCCAAAGAAAGTCAAGGAAGGCATATCTTTGAACAGAATCGCGTCTTTTTTAAAACAAGATAAGCCTAAAGAGAAGGAAAGGAACCCGGTGGAACGGAGCCATTCGCTTCCGAAAAACCCGAACCATCAAATCCGAGTGCCAAAGAACGTGGACAAAGTCGCATTGAGAAACCTGCAGATATCCAACCCGATATTGCAGAAGGAAATCGCCATACCGGTGAATTCCGTACCCGTCGTATCTGACTCCGAAGACGGGGATGATCCTAAATCATTCGTCAATAGAGCTCAAAGTATGAGAGCGCCTGCCACTCAAAAACCGGCTATTCAAAGTTTTGGATCAATGAGGCAAGCGCCCGGAGTGCCGCGACCAGTTTCAATAGTAGGAAGACCCACAGCACCTCCGCCTCCATTACCTAACGAGACCCCTGTCTACCAAAACCCGAAACCACAAGAAATAATGCAGACTGATTACGTTGACTGCATTGAGGAGAAGCAAGCGCCTCTAGCACATATAGACGAAGAATGCGGCGACAATATCTACGCCATCATCGAAGAGAGCCCCGAAAGACATGCCAAGCTGCTCCCGGGCGTTCCACCGCCCTTGAAAACAATACCGCAATCACCTCCCGCAGGCTACAACACTCCCAAACCGATACCTTCCAACTCTGGAAGTACCGAGAGTATGGGGCTTTTAGGGGAAATAGTATCGGAGATACAGAACCGAAACTTCGACTCGATATACTCCGCGTCGACACTCGCCAGGAAGAAGAAAGAAAAAGCTAACGCAAACGCGAATGAGAGTAACAGAGATAGCACATACGCTAATGCTGAAAGCGTTTACAGCAATTCTGGTGCTAAATCGAACGTCTCTACAACCAGCAGTGGATATTTACACCCCTCCGCAGTTAACGTGCCGAATCGTATGAAAGACGATGCGCATGAAAAAGAAGAAAAAGTGCCGCCATCACCTACAATCAAAGCAAATACTAAAATACCAACTTTTAATAGACAAGCGACCCCGCCGGGAATAAATAGACAAGTGACCCCACCAGGAATAAATAGACAAGTTACCCCTCCGGGACTTAAAACGACCTCATTCAGAAACGTGCCACAGTCACCCAAAAATACTCCCAAAAATGTGAACCTCACGGCTAAGATAGCGAACAGCCCTGATCTAGTTTCGAGCTGTGCTGTAGCCGAAATAAAGAACGCCAAGCCACCTGATGTTATCAATAATAATAAAGTCAATAATGAAACTCCAAAAGTAGCTACTAAGCCTAGTGTAACAGCTAAACCAAACGATAACAGACCACCCTTGCGACCGGCCCCTGCGGTCGACAAGAAACCAACTAAAACAAACACACCATCTTTAAAACCAGTCAACTCTTCAATAAATATGAATAAAGCTGATAAACCCGTGAACCGTACAAATTCTAAAGTGGATAGCAATGTCAAAGCCATAGCGGACAATCTCAACAAGAACAAACCGAAAGTGGTCCCGAAACCGACTAATGTCGTGCTAAGGACAGAATCCAACGCCAAACCGAACGCAACGAAATTATCAGCAAAACCGTCGAATGTTGCCAGTCTTCAACAAAAATTTGAAAATAGAAAGTCGCTGGGAAAAGAGATTACCACAGCGAAAAAATGAGCAGCTGAATTAATTATTTTTGGATTGTGATCATTACCAACTCCGGCGCAGGAGAAAATGGTATACTGCGACACAAAACTTTTGACAAAAATGGGGGCAACCACATTGATTATTTGGTATGAAAAATTTGGTGATGCCAGTTGAAATAATTTTAGTTCCGTTTAAAAAAAATGTCGCAGTTAAGTCCGTTTTATTGCCTGCAACCGAATGATTTATTGTTATGAAATGAAGGCAGCTTTTAGTAAATAGAAAAATATTTTATAGTAATATTTAAGAAATGAAATATAATTATATCTAGTCGAATACGATATTTTGTGGCAACTCCTACTACATGGACTGGTAAAGAGTCGTTGCACACGGGAATGGTGCTAATTCTAAAAATCTTTAAATGTAAACACAGAAAATCTACAATAAAACTATTTTGATACTTTTATTTTATTTGTATGGAAATATCAAAATAGATTTTTTGTATAAAAGTATCAAAATAGTTTTATTGTAGTTTTTCTGTGTTTAAATGTGAAAGATTTTTTAAATTAGCGCCATTTCCGTGTGCAACGACTCACTAGACACTCTATTTTTATTATATTTTCATAGTATACAAATTGATTATTCATAAAAATCTAATAAATCCTTTTAAAATTTTCTACTGTCGACACTGAAATAATCTAAATCCATATGTTTGATTTACTTTCTATTTTTTAGCTTTATTGTGCGTTTGAAATTTGAACTTTGAATACAAACAAGGTTGTAGTTAATTTACTATGTCGACAGTTCAAAATAATTCATGTATAACTTGTCCATCTATTTGATTATGAAATCAATAAGGACTATCTTTGTAATTAAATACACGATCTTAACTTATCTGTTAAAACGCCTTATTCGAATAATTTAGCAAACACGAGTTATAGCTTGCTAACTTTAGTAAAGTCGTGTCTTTTGCAATGCTGAATTGCTACCAGTGTTAATTATTTTAGTCAAAGACATCACTTATCTATCCTTTTTAATTAGGGATATTTTACTGATTTTAGACGTATTAAACTCAATCAAATGGCAGTCGCTCTGTGTAAAACCAGTAGCCTCGTTCAATAGATTAGGTAGCCGACCCCGTAAAATACGGGAAAAGGCGACGACGGGAGATGATGATTAAACTCAATGATGCAGCTGCAGTGGTAAGCAAGTTTATACGTTATGTTATAGTGACAAAAAAAAACCTTTAAAAAAACTAACTCTTGTTTTCTGGCAGTCATGTAATTAGTATTGATTAAACCAAGTGTTCATGGCATGGTAGCTGTTAGATGAAGTTTTATTTATTATAGTATTTTAGTAGACTTTCTTTTTTTTTATACACAAAAGAAAAGAAAGCCCTGAAATTAGAGATCTCCTGTGAATATTTTTGTCTTATTTTGGGATAACAAAAACATACTTCTTCTATAGGAAAACGAAAAATAATTCCTATGCAAATATTACTTTATTTTGATCAAACAAAATAAGAAGTGTCTTATTATAAGTACATCAGTAAGTTTAATTTGTATTTTTATATGAAAACTATATGTAATGTTTGAGAGTTTGTATATTATTGATTGTAGTTATAAGTACCTAAGTGTATAATTGAGTGTTGATACAAATTTTAATAATATACTTATCTATAACCATAAGGAAATATATGATAATATCGAGATTAGAAATCGGTATATAAAATAAAATGCATTTACGTAGAATATTTTGTGACTAGGAAAATAAAATATTTCTTTAAATATACCTTTGTCATATATTTCCCATGGATTTATATTGTGCTGCTATACTGTTAGTTGGTGATATTTTAGGTCATATCATTGGGTCATAAATGGTTTTGATCCTTCTGACCGATTTCGGCCATGGCGACCATTTTTAACTCCTAGTCGGTACGGCGCTAGTGCGCCCGAAAATGGCTGACTTGATGATCATGATATCCCGGATCTACGAATATAATATGTAGCGAAAAAGAATAAGTACCGATAAACGATTTTTATTGACGTGACAACGTTTAATAAATCAATGAACGCCGCGCCGGCTGCGAAAAAGGATGACGCAATGTCCCGTAACGTAATCCGTAACGCTTGATCTAGCCGTCGCATCGGTTTGATCGGCATGAGCGGTCGGCTTGCGCCGAACGTTTTGTTGTCACGTCATGACGTCAAACTATCGTCCGTAAACCGACTTTACAGAGAACCATTTTTTTTTTTACAATAAGTATTACGTGTCAGACAGAACGATTGAAATAGCTGTTCAATCACGTGTTCAACGCCACCTCTACTATCGTCAACTAGTAAAATAACAAAGCACAATAGTTATGTAAGCAAAGCAAATAGTAATCTCATAATTTATATTTTCTGTATATTCCGTATCCGTAGATTGGTGCTAATTTAAGCAGAATTTCATTACAATAGCTTGCGAAATATTTTTATAAATAGTTGTAAATTAGTGAAAATAAAATAATAGTTCATAATAAGCAATAAGTTTAACAAGTTATTCATAGTTCGTCCATAATATTCACTGCCATAGATTGGTACAAAAAAAAGGTGCTTAAAGTATGTCACAATGAATTTAACTGTAAATTCATTATTTGTATAGTTTCATGAGCAAAACAGTTTAAACAAATCAAAAGATATTTTATTTCTTCAAAAGACTGATTTTAAATGTATTTGTTTGGAAATATAACGCTAAATAACTATAACCCACTCAAGTAACATTTAAACAGTTTGTGCGTTCACATAACATTAAGATTTAAGTTTAAAAAGTCATAAAGTTGTTTGTGATATAAAGTAAATAAATGCATATAGAAAATATGAGTGAGTGAGGAAGTACAGTAATAAATAAATTGTAAATACAACCAAAGAAAACAATTTAAGGACTGTTTCACAGTTTTATGGGATTAAAATATAGTAGTACATAATTGTAAAAATCAGACATATTTCTAATCGCAAATTACTTTTTGAACACTTTCAAAGAAGCAAAACTAACTACCTAACCTGCTTCAAATAAATGTTGTACATTTCCCAAATTATGAATGGCATTAGATTTGATCAAAATTAGTTTTATATTGTACCAAGACTGTGAAACGTTACAAAAATATTACTTTAATTATTGCACTTAAGTTAGCGCTAAGTAAAGCTTTAGGCAAGTTAGGTGAAATGATTTTTGAACTTAACGAAAGATCGTCTATCTGCTGGTCATTGAAATAAAATTTGACTCAATATTTATACACTGTGTTTCATTATTATTTAAGTATCCAAGATATTAGGTACACATGAACTGAACATAAGAAATCATGCACATACTAAAAGACGATGTGCATGTCCATTATAATGTAGGTACAGTGTTTTGTGTAATGTTTGCTAGAGTCACGCCTTCACAGAGTACATTTAAATATATAGCATGCCTTAACGTCTCACTCTTACAACTCTGTACTTGTGGACGTAAAAATCCTGCCCTAACTTTATACCCTGCAATATACCTACCGGGTGTAAGGGACAGCGACCCACAAACAAATTGATAGGAGTTGCTCCCTCAGTCAACTTTATATTTATATTAGAGAGCGTACCTCGATACTCAATAAAAAGGTCAAACCTGGATGGCGCTGGAGTACGTTCAGTCGACCCAGTTCGATATTTATACCGATCGAATCTTATACTAGTGGGACGCACTGAACGTGCACCTTAGCCGCTGTCAGATAAAACTTCACTTCCGGTGCGCCTCTGAACGGGCCGGATAAAAATTAACCTAGTCAAAATTTCGTCTGACAGGTGTCTCTGAACGGGCAGTATAATTTTTAACCAGGTTAAATTTCGATCGATCGAGCGGCTCTGAACGTACCCCTGGTATATTGCTCGAAGAG
Source organism: Scrobipalpa atriplicella (assembly GCA_029255725.1). Taxonomy (NCBI): domain Eukaryota; kingdom Metazoa; phylum Arthropoda; class Insecta; order Lepidoptera; family Gelechiidae; genus Scrobipalpa; species Scrobipalpa atriplicella. The sequence goes on along the minus strand of JARACY010001660.1, from coordinate 16,937 downwards.
TCCGTTGTTAATATAGGTCATAATATTGAAAAAAAATCAATAACAACTTGAACCAACTTATCTTTTAAGATTTTTAAAGTAGAAATACACAATGAGAAATGTTGTTTAAAACATCTAAATTAAAATACATATTCAGTTTACACAATATTTCGCTAATGTCAATAGATGGCACTGCTAAGTAGCGGTGTACGCAGTTTATAAGGGAGGTTAAATTAAAAGTCAGGAAAAAGACAACTGAAGACTATGCTGCATGGGCTCACGCTCTTTGCCTTCCCTTAAATGGAGAATCATAAAAAAGTAACAGTGATCATATCATAGACAAAGAATTTTTGCGCGGGAACCGTAACGAATCACTCGTATGGACTGAATTTCTGGCTTTCTAATTTAGTTTTTCGCGGTTATTATTGTGTTAGTGTAGTGGGATTAGCATAATAATGTGCCGGTAGTGAAAGACAATGTGGTGAAAGAAAGAAATATAGTACAGAAATCCTATATGGTTCGACTCGACACTCCCGCGTAAATCATCAGAGAGCATTAGATGGCGGCCACTCGCGATCTAATGAGTTCTAGGTTAGGTTAGGTTAAGGTGTTAACAGACGTCCGGACCGGACTGTCAAATTGGTGCGGTCCGGTCGTGTGGACGTAGGTCCGCCGCACATTATTATTATTATTGACGGGACAGTGTTGCCACAATGTTACAAAAGTAACATATTACGTTATTTTTGACCCTCTCATGTCGACACTCCATAGTCCCGAGATAATGGTGAAACACATAATAATAATAATAAATCGGAGACCAAAAGGGAGATAAACAATGTACACAAAAAATAAATCTTTATTTACCACCAGTACAGTTACAAATTAAGTTTTTGTGGTCAAAATATTACTTTTCGACCCAACTTATGTTATTTTGGAAAAGGGGCCGGGCAACACTAACTGCTGGTCCGGTGTTGTCTATGGTCGTCCGGTCCGGTCGTCTGTTAACACCTTAAAGGTGTTAACAGACGTCCGGACCGGACTGTCAAATTGGTGCGGTCCGGACGTGTGGACGCCGATCCGCCGCACATTATTATTATTATTGACGGGACAGTGTTGCCACAATGTTCTAAAAGTAACATTTTGCGTTATTTTTGACCCTCTCATGTCGAGACTCCATAGTCCCGAGATAATGGTGAAACACATAATAAAAATAATAAATTGGAGACCAAAAGGGAGATAAACAAATGTACACAAAAAATAAATCTTTATTTACCACCAGTACAGTTACAAATTAGGTTTTTATGGTCAACATGTTACTTTTCGAGCCAACTTATGTTATTTTTGGCAAAGGGGCCGGGCAACACTAACTGCTAGTCCGGTGTTGTCTATGGTCGTCCGGTCCGGTCGTCTGTTAACACCTTTAGGTTGGGGTTTTGCGCGGGGGGCATGAAAAATCTGACGGACTTTGTTCCTCGCTCTTCTAAATTAGTTCCTTGCAGTGTTTGTTGTATTTAATGTGGTGGATTTAACATAATGATCTGCTGACGAGGAACAATATGGCGGGAGTAAGAAGCAAAGGAAGGCGCTACCGTACGATTCGGATTGTTATCTCCGCGCAAAAGTCTGTTGAGCATTGAAATGTGAATCACCGGCGCATTCCAATGACTTTTAGGTTAGCGTAGGTTAGATTAGTTATAAGAATACAAAAGAAAATACACTCTGAAGACTAGGCTGCATGGGCTCACGCTCTTCGCCTTCCCAAATGGGAAAATTGTAAAAAAAAAAAAATCATAGACAAAAAAGCCGCCTTCCGTGTGCTCGCTCGTTCGTGTGTGATTATTTTTCACTATTTCCATTGTATTTTGATACATTTTCACATTCAACCACTACAAAATGTAAGTAAATCATCTTAGATTCCATCAATAACAGTATTTTACTTGATAAAAAGTCTTACATTACCTGTGATGTTATTTTTAGGGCGACAACTTCCAAGCCACGCTCCGAGATGACTCTGGAGGAAATTGCAAAGATTGAGGAGGAGGAATTTAGCACCGGCCCCCTTTCTGTCCTCACCCAGTCTGTAAAGAACAACACCCAAGTTCTTATCAACTGCAGAAACAACAAGAAGCTTCTAGGCCGTATCAAAGCTTTCGACCGGCATTGCAACATGGTTCTCGAAAATGTTAAAGAAATGTGGACCGAAGTTCCAAGAACTGGTAAAGGAAAGAAGGTAATCATTTATTCATTGCTTTATATCGTAATTGTTACAATTTTGACCCTAACAGGTTTTGAGGTTATGTTATTCCATACATAAATTATAGATTTTGCACAGGTCTTATTATTACATTCTAGGTTTCATTATACCATTTCTGTATAGAACTTATTGAATTTACCTGACGGGTAAAAGCCTCCTCCAACCCATGCCACTTATCCCTCAGTTATGTCGTCCTTGGTCCTGACCAGTTTGTGGTTCTGATTGTCCAATCAAACATGGCCTGCCCAATTCCATTTCATATGTAGAGCATGTTGAAGTGCATCATTGAGTTTTGTTTTCTGTCTTATTTTTGTCGTCGTACTACGATCATTCTCACTAAAATAACATAAAAGTTGTGATAATAAAGTTTCTTGTTTATTTTCAGGGTAAAGCAGTTAACAAAGACAAATTCATCTCCAAAATGTTTCTCCGTGGTGACTCGGTGATCCTAGTCCTAAGAAATCCCCTTGCTACAGCCGCTGGGAAGTAATTATTATAGATAATTTATCATACCTTTATAGTAAAGAAGATGGAGGAGATTATATTTTAAGTTGTAAAGGAAGGTTTACATTTAATTTCAGAATTCAGGCTTATATTATGAAAGTAACTTGTCTAAAAACCCACTTTGTTTTTGTCTAAGTTTAAGTGCAGTGACTTTTGGTCTAAAAATAAATAATCATTCCAATTTGTATGTTTCATTCAATTACCCATTTTTATATTAATTTTAATAAAATTAATATTAATTTCGTCAAATAAAAAAATACGGGTTGCACTCCGGGAGTGCCGGTATTCTTATTCGAATCGATTACGAAAATCCATATTGTATAGGCCTCCGGCCCGGAGCACCCGCAGTTCCAAAAAGAACTGTTTTTCAATTATAGGATTCGCCCTGGAGCACCCCAGTTTCAAAAACATCGTCTCAATTATATAGGCCTCCGCCCCGGAGCACGGTACAAAAACAATCGAACTCGTTTCAGTTATTGATTTGAGTAGTCAATATTTACTAAAATGTGACGTCATAACTCACAATTTTCATACAAAAAAGCCTTTTTGATATTTCATAAAAAGTTGCTGATTTGACTAGTTGGAAAGTCCCCACACCCCATTCACCCCCTTTTGAGCTGTCATGTTCATGTCATCAGTCACAGTGGTGTTATACGCACCATTATTATGGTACATATACCATAATTCGGGTCCTCGTACCCTCAGCTCGTACCCTGTACCCTAGAACTTCATTATGGTACGCAAAAGTGCCATAATTTTGCATTTACCATCAATTACCATACAAACATTAGTTTGGCCACACAATTTGTTGTGAAATGAAACAGATATTACGTTTTGTTCTTGTTTTTGATGCATACTAGTGATTATATTCTCTTGGATATAGGCCATTGTAGGTTTAACTTATCTTGTTTCCTTCTTGCGGTGAGCGTCCAGTAGGATAAAAGGGGTAGAATAGGTACGGAGAAGATTTTTTATGTCAAACTTACGTCCATTTAATTTTTATTTACCTATTTTACTGAAAATCAAACCGTACCATAATTTTTGCTGCGGTACCATAATTTTGACAGGCCTGTGTCATAATTTCTGAGTTGACTTAGTCATTTACGTGCAGCAAAATGCATGCATCTTTCTTTCCCCACCCCCACGCCCAGCGTTGCCAACCGTACGATAATTATCGTATTTGTACGATAATTTGAGGTGCAGTACGATAAAAAATAATTAGGTACTATCGTACGATAATTTCACTACTACATACGATATTTTGTGAATTCATACGATAATTTTGAAAGACATTTTCATTTCATGTAACGTCATACGTCAATAACAAAAAGTGAGTCATATATACCTTGGAAGCGTACAAATCTTTGTCATCTTTCTCTTTTTACAATACGTATTTTAGCTACGTTTACAGTTTACTAAGCAAATTTTTTCATGAGTGGAATAAGTAAGTGAGAATAACTTGGTTTGCTTGCACTTAGCTTGCAGCAAGTTTTGTTTGTTTTCTTTGACAATAAAGCTAATTAAAACAAATGATAGTTTTTATAGATAGTTTGCTTGTTTTAATTGAGGGTAGAATAAAAAATTAGTTTAATATTGATTTAAAATTCACCCTAGAACAAAAAAATGTGACTTTTATTGCATATTTTACCAAAATTAAGATGAACATGAATGTACGATAATTGTACGATAATTTTAAGAGCAAAATCCGATAATTTTGATTTAGAAAGTTGGCAACACTGCCCACGCCCCACGTCAGTTGACGTCAGTTTTAATCACAGACCACTGGCGTTTGTGTGTAATTAAAACAAACCCTTGTCTGAAAAACATTAATTAGGTACCTAAACTTAACTCTTGAACTAACTCAATCAAATCTGAACTAATAAAAATGGTAACGGCGTTCTACATGATGAACTTATCCAAAAAGAAACTGGAAACTGAAGAATATTACAGTAATTTGCTCCAAAAGCCTTTCAAAAGTATAAACAATAGAAAAATATGTAGAGTTTGCCTTCAAGAGGGTTCTATACCCATCTATGATACTGAAGACGATATACCAGAGGCTTTATATAAATTTGGTGAGATCCAGCTCAGCAAAGAAGATGGACTTCCAAAGAATTTGTGTGAAGTTTGTTACAAGTTTCTAAAAGAAGCAAATCTTTTTAGAAAGACTGCCAAGAAGTCAGAAGAGATACTACGACAGCCTTTGAAGGTAGAAGTGGAAAGTTATGATAACGATAATAATTATAGTGATGAAGGAAATGAATCAGAGATTCATCTACAGAATGAGATACAATCTCCAGCTGCTTGGAATGAAGATATCAATTGTTTTAAAAGAGAAAAAAAACCGAGGGTTAAGTATTCTCAAAAAGTCACATGCCAAGTGTGTAAAAAAGTAATAAATCGGTCATATATCAAGGAGCACCTTACTATGCATGATCCAGACCATGAAAAATATGTCTGTGAGATATGTGGAAAGTTCTTCAGATTACGATGCGCATACCACAACCACAGATTGAGGCATCGGAGTGACTTTCCTTATAAATGTCAGCTTTGTCCATACAGAGGACGCTACGCAGAGCTATTGAAAAATCATGTGCGCACACATACTGGTGACTACCGTTACATGTGTACTGAATGTCCAGCTAGGTTTTTGTTTAAAAGTAATCTCAATAGTCATATGCTGAAACACAAGGAACCACAGTTCAAATGTGACACTTGCAAACGAGCTTTCCATACAAAGTTGATGTTACAAAGGCATTTTGAAGCAGATCATTTAGGCATCAAAAACCATGTTTGCTCTGTTTGTGGAAAAGCATTTGGCTACCGTAATGCTATGATGAAACATCAACGGCATGTTCATAAGAGAGAAAAGTCTTCATTTGGAAGGATGCCATCTTATTTAGCAGCCGAACTGAGGCAACATGGGCAGGAGAATCTATAAATAATAATTATCATAAACAATTCAACTTACATAATGTTTGCTTTAGGTACAATTCTAGTCTAATTTATTCAATAAATACAACATATCAGTAAATAATATATTTTTTATTTCACACTAAGAACATGAAAATGTAACAATTAAGTAAATGCCATTGATAATGAATAGCTGCAATCATAAAGTTAAAAATCAGTTGACTAGATTACTAATACTGCTAATACTTAACAGTAGGTGTAGTTTGTTATACTGATATTTCATGACACTGATAGGTAAAATCTTTGTACAGTTAAATGGATATATATGCAAAAATTATACAAGAAATTTTGGTCACATGAGATTCCCATTAGGATTTTTACCCTACACTAGCTAGTTATCTCTACTTTCAAAATGTAATTCATAATATAATACATATGCATGATAATAATAGGGTGTAAAAAGAATAACTGGATTTTTGAGACATTACAATTTTTACTATGATTTTTTTATGCTTACTCATCAGGTTTCTATAGGCAAGTTGTAAAACACATTGGGTATATAAGATAATCCTTAAAATGTTCATCTTTTTTTACACCTTGTACAAAAAAAAGTTTATAATAAAGGTCTACTGCACAATGGAAGATTATTACATGTATAATTTCTATATAAAGGCCACTGTATCACTTGTTTCGCATTTGGACTGGTATGTTACACAATACACAACACTCATTTATAGGAAAAGCTAAATCTCTTAACAAATATAAATACCTAATAATAATTTGGTACTTATAATAATATCATTCAAAATCTTGGTGTTAAATATCTAACTCTATAAACACACTCAGTGAATTAAAATAAGCAGGAGACTGCTTTCCAAAATATAATTTATATTTTAAATGTAAGTACCTTTTGTGCTATCAATTTTAAATATGGGATTAAAATAGTAAAAACTAGCGGATTAAAATATATAGGCTGACAACAACTAACATTATTTTAGATATTATCATATAATACAATTTTTTAGTTATGATTTTTATTTTTAAGGTATTTTTTACCTTTCCTACTTTTGATGCAGGCAGGAAAAAATTATGCATTGATATTTTGGACCTACATTTTATAGAATAATATTGTACCTAAAATTAGTCTGGCTATCATGCTGACTTGTTTATTCCATAGGGCTTGATATTTCAACAAGAGATGCATCTTATATATCTAACTTTGGTAATATTTTAGTCTTCTGGATGTTTTAGTCTTAAAGATATAAATGGGGCTCTAAATTTTCAGGATCAATAAATTAAGATCCATAGTAAAATGTAGGAACACTAAGTAAATTGTACTATACTGTTCTATTGGACAAAAGATTCTAATGACAGATTGTCACAAATATACTGTTTCAGTATTGTCAAGTTAAAAAAATCATTTGAAATATTTTCCCTCAAACAGAGACAGCCCTGTGCTAGTCGTACGAAGGCCCGCGGCACATGGAAACCACAAACATGCATGCAAAAATGAACTCTAGCACCAGTAACGCGAACATTAGAGTGCACCAGATGTATTCTATTCGTAGCACCACAACTTGCAGGCACAGAAGATATAGCACTCCCAGGATTGATGGTACCGTCAACGCCACCGAAAACATTACCGGTAGATCTGTAAACAATGAAATAACATACTTGAGCAATTAGAAACTTCAGCAAAGGCATTCGGGGGTTATGTATTTTAATTTACACAGGGCTACAGACATATAGGGCAGCAATATACAGTTATTATAGATTTTATGCACTCACAGTGCTATATTATTTCTAAACTCAATTTAACTATAGGTTGCTATTCAACTCGTACCCACCTCTTTCACTAAGACTGCCTTTGCGGCCTAAAATCAGCCTTGCTGTTTCAATAATAAAAAAGCCCAGCAGCATGCCGTAATCTTTACCCAATGTTAACGTAGCAGATCCATCAGTACCGGTGTACTTATCAGAAATCAATATAGTTTTCAGGATAAGAGTTCCTAGCTCACACATTGCGAACAGACCGAAATAAAAAGAATTAATGTATAGAAGAATTTCGTACGCTAAGCTTGCATTAACCATTGCTGTTTGTTATTTTTTTACCGTGTAACTAATCAATTTGAATTGAAACAAAAGAAGCTCGTAAATAAAATCGAAATAATTTAAAAATAGAATATATTTATATCTGAGCTGAGCTACACAAAGAAAGAAAACGAATGAGTCCAGTTAATGTACGGCCATGGATTGTACAGCCAGATATTACGAAGCCATTGTTATGTACATGAAATACGCGGCTGTGCATTATTGGCCGTGCAATATCTGGTCGGCAATTATCACCCCGTACCAATATTGTACAGCCAGTATTTGGAAGCCAAGGAAAGCACGGCCAATATTTCAAGTACATGCCCATGAAATATTAGCCCGTGCTTTCATTGGCTTCCAAATACTGGCTGTACAATATTGGTACGGGGTGATAATTGCCGACCAGATAATTCGTGTACGTCAGATGAAACTTTACTCCTATTGGTCGAGACACATTCTTTTGTTTATGGTCGGAGCCTCGTTTAGACACTAAGTATTGATTCTGCTACTGCTTCGGCGCTGCGGGAAGTGCAGCCCCTCCGCCCTAGCGTAACTAAGAGCTGGCACCTATCTCGCCTGCGCAGCTTCGGCTTTTTGGTCGCCTTCGGCGACCAGCCTCAGCCGCTACAGCTCGTACGGTGCCCGCTCTTAGTTACAGCGGGCGGGGACTGCTCTCCCTCCGCGCCTCCGGATTTTTATATACACTCTAGGGGTAAGAGCGGAAAGACCACGTGGAATTCGGGGTTAACAGATTCGGTTCTGTCACTTTTTTTCGCTATCACTACTGGCATGATCTACCAAAACCATCAAAACAAAGCATATAGAGTTTCTTGTCTACGACCGCTTGCTTCCGATTGGCTGGTGGAATTTTGACATGTGACATTGGCTTCCAATTATTGCCTGTACAATACGGGTCGTACATTAACAGTCCGAGCAGATAATTCACGACCAGATAACGCACAGCCAATAATACGAATCCTTGTCATATAGTACATGTATTATTGGCCGTGAAATATCTGTCCGGGCAAATATTGTACGGCCAATAATACGAAGCCACGGAATGCACAGCCAATAATTCATGTACATGCCTGGTCTCGTAATATCAGCGCGTACCTTATCGGGTCGTCAATTATCATGGCTGTACATTATTGGTTCCCAAACGAATGACATGCATGACAGACAAAATGACAGGTGAGTGATAGTGTTGCAGCAATATATCGATAGTATCGTGACCTCGGAAAAAAGTAAGAATATCGATAGGCCTATCGATAGTATCGATAGCTATTGGAAATCAATAGTATTGGTTGTATTCAATACTACAACAGCCAATAATAATACGAATCCTTGCCATTTGGCCGTGAAATATCTGTCCGGGCAAATATACGAAGCCACGGAATGCACAGCCAATAAATGGTCTCGTAATATCTGTACATATTGGTTCCCTTTTTAAAACAAGTGCCTCATTGAATCGATCGATTATAATTATCTGTGGTTGTGGCGTGCTGTGGCGCATCACTACTGAGAATTACCAGTGCTGCAAAGTCTTTGCTCAAATACAAATATCTAATTATTTTATTTTTTACCACTAAAATAAATCCGCACAATAACATTGTAAGTATGCTAAGTAAATTATATTCATGCAAATACAAATATTATAGCGTATATTACTTTGCTAGGGATCACAAACAAGGATGAAAATACTGTCATTTGCTCAAACTGCTCAATTTAAACACCTTGGAATTTGCATCACTGTGCAATCTACCTGCAAATGGGACGACGACGACGACGACGCGACGCGACGCGACCGCCAGACCGCGACGGTAGCATACATTGCGCGTCAAGTATCTTTCATATTGTATCTCGCAGCTCGTTTAGTGCAACGCGTAATTCGTGTCATCGACGTGGATTCTCGGTTTGCACACTTTTTGACGCGAATTGTTGGGTCGCATTTTATTCTTTTGAATAAGTTTTACGCGGATTATAAAATGCAGTCAGTAATTGGCGACAAATTTAATGCAAAACGAGAATCCACGTCGATGACACGAATTACGCGCTGCACTAAACGGGCTGCGAGATACAATATGAAAGATACTTGACGCGCAATGTACATCGAGGTCATGGTGCCATTTTGTTTTTAATTAGAGTAGAGTTGTACCAAGATCAATTTTTAGCATAATCCAAATCGATTTTTTGTCTAGGATATTGTGAGTAAATTAGTCTAACATAACCTAACAAACAGGAAGGTTTTCTGTATAGCAGCTGCTCCTCTGCGGCTCGGTCGCTCACTTCGTTCGCTCCAGGGGGTCACTATGGAACCTAACATAACCTACTGTCAGCGATGTGGGTGTTAATAGAAGTTGTTTTTTTATTGCGGGGGGCTGCGCCCCCCGAGCCCCCCTTTTCGGGGGGCTCCGCCCCCCCGTCCCCCTCCCCCTCGCGGGTTGCTTTATCTAATATTTTCTATAAATGTCATGAGAATCGAGAAGTTAAAGAAATCGATAACAGAATTGCCAGCTATGAATGATTCACATCTCTAAGGAAAGGTCAATGACATACACGAATTACTCGCTGCACAAAACTTGCCGCGCTTTCTCGATGCGCTCAGTAATTGAAGTTCCTTGAAAACACGGATTATTTGCTGCATTTTTCTTGTCGCGAAATACATTTTGCACATTTTCTGTCACCAATTACTCGAGCGCATCGAGAAAGTTCAGCAAATAACCCGCGACACAAAAAATGCAGACCGTATTTGGTGTCAAGAATGACACGAAATACGCTCTGCATTTTACGTGTTGAATTTTATTTCGCGCTCAAAGATTGACGCGTATTGTGTCCTCCCACCGCGACGGACGAAACGAACGATACCGAAGTGCTGTGCACAAGTGCAAGCAGCAAGCACTGACTGACTGAGTTGAGTAGATAATCTGTGGGTCGGGTCAGTCGGTGTCGGTCGTGTGGTTCGCGGTTCGTGTAATTTTTTAACTCCAATGCGGTTAATTTGTTATGAATAGAAATTTTGACTAATATAATATTGTGTCGATTGAAATCCGCGTGAATTTGCTGTGAAATTGGAATATTTTATGATACGGTAAGTTAAAACGGGCGCGGAAATGTGACCACGCGCTCGCAAGCACGTTTGGTATTTTACTCACAGATTACCTAGTATTTAAATTTTACACAGTGTTTTATTTTGTTTAGCTTTAGCTGATACAATTAATTAGAATCAGAATGAATCTGTGAATGTGCATATTGTCGCTATCAAATTATTTACTAATAAAATAATGTTAACAGTAGGTATAGCTGGCCAGTTCCACGGTGTAGTTTTATTCAGAGAAAAGGATTTTTTTCTATAAAATCTGGCCACAATATTTGTGTTATGAACTGCTAATAGTATAGAATAGAAAAGTTTAATTTACTATATTTTCTTTAGATCTTGAGCAGTTTGAATAATATTTATTTTATTATATTATCCATTACTAGTTCACTATTATACAGTTAAAATGTACATTGAATCCTAACTATTTGATGTGGAAACTGATGGAAAGAAATTAAACGAATAACCACTTCTATTTTTTTCTAAAGTCATAAGGAAGTTTATCTTTAAGATTGAGTTTTTAGGAATACCTATTTAGCTTTTCCAGGAAGCTTCCTTTAATATATGTTAACCTGATTATCTTATCATCATATTCATAATCTGCTGGATTCTTTTAGGATATATGGAAATGTCAGTGACTTGGATTCAGAGACAGTTTGCTAAAAGGTCAATTCAGTTTTAGTGTGGTGACCTTTGACCTTATTAAACTAACAAATAAAAAGAATAGTCATAATCATAACATAACATAATACCTACATGTTATCTTTAATGTAAAGTTAGAATACCTAAACAATGGAACACTTAGGCTCGTATTTATAAAGCGATCTCAAGATTGAGCGCAATATTAAGTATGGATTTGACAGGCCGTTTTGTACTGAAATGACATTTCTGATAGGTACAAACTCAAACTCGCTGTCACTCTTGAGAGCTGATTATAAATACGGGCCTTAATACTTACGAGTTCTTTATTCAAAATGTTTGATCAATAAAAAAATGTCACAAAGCACATCCTGGCTGGCTGGACTGGAAATAAAATAATGAGTTGAATGAATCATGCATGCATATATACCTACGTAATGCCCAATGCCTTTCTTTGTTTCATATTTGAATAAGCTAATGCAGATTATGTTTGTGTTATTCAAATGAACTTTGAGTCAGTCAATTAGTAATTTTTATGATTATGTGTGTGTGATAGATAATAATAATAAGGTTTCACTGGATTGAATGTTTGATTTTGTAGCAAATAAGATAAGGGATCCTATAGTTTTTATTTTTAAATCAACAAGTTATGGTTCCTCATTGGTAAAATATCTTTCAGTTGGTAAAAAGTTATATGAGCAAGACATTTCCAATTTAAAAAAACACAATAATTAAAAAAAAAAACACTGTCGGACCTGGGATTATGAAAGCTAACTTAAATTAGCATTTTGGTACATGGTCTTACCCATGAACAGAATAAATTTTTTTGTAGAAAGAAAAGTAGGTAATACTTTCCATCCTTAGAGCAACAAAAGGCCATGCGGTGCGTTGCTCTAAGTTTCCACCAGTAGTCAAAGTAAACATACCTAATCATATTTCTGTTGGGTAGCTTCACTTTATAATTTGGTAAAAGATTTAACTGTTGCAATTTAGTATTTGAGATAAAATCACAATTTTTCTTTCTTTTTGAGATATAAGTAATACAATACAATACAATACAAATATTCTTTATTGCACAAGAAAACACATAACAATAACACAAAGCAAAGAAAAGTTGTAAAGTTGAAGTAATCAAATTTCTATGATTGTCAAAATTTTCCTTAAATAAAATTTTATATAAGTAATCAAATTTCTATGATTGTCAAGATTTTTGTCATACTTCACAACATTTTATTTTATTCTCAAGAATAATTCAAATTCAGGATCAGATTTATATTGGATTGATTTTATATTATAATAAATTTGCATTATTGTATCTGTTAGAAAGTTCATTTCGAATAGGGTGTCATCTACCTACATGCCAAATTTTATTAAAATCGCTCCAGCCTAGACATGAAAGAGTAACAAACATCCATCCATCCGTTCATCCAAACTTTCGCGTTTATAATATTAGGATATTAGAATAAGTTTTTCTGTCACAGCGGCATGAGAATGTTTTTTTTTTTATAATTCTTCCGTTTGTCCACAGATAACGCCTACCGCACGACGGTGGCCACACATGCTCAAAACAGTGTTATGATAGTGGGTTGCGAGGGACAGTGAGCTGACGATGGAGAGGCCAGGACCTGAGGCCGAGAGCCTGCTGCGGCCCGAGGGGCGGAGCGCCGTCGTGCAGAAGGGATTAGGTAACAAACTAGTTTAACTAAGTCACTCTTGTATCACTTTTTTAAGATAGCCAGCGAAATTACTGGCACAAGAGACATTCCAACCTAGGTCTCCCGGTGTGCAACCTTGGACGAAACAGCAACGCACTCTGCTATTTCACTAGGATCTATTAAAAGCGCTACGTTGTAGGTTAACATAATACGGATATTTTCCTGAAGGAACCGTCAAAGCGCTGCTTATAGTTCAGGAGGAATAAAAAAAGAGACCAATATTTTTGGTCACCAAAGTTGAGTTGACTGTGGTCCCCAGAATAATAGATACCTAGGTTCCCAGGTAATTTATTGGTCACCAAAGTATTCAATACCAAATTAAAGTAATTTCTGATTGATGAGAAATAAGAACTACATTCCGAAGGTCGTAGCTTCAAGCCCTGCCAGGGTAAAATTATTGATTTCTGTATATTTCAGTAGTAATTTTACTTGGATTAAAACATACATACATACATACATACATATAATCACGCCTTTATCCCTAATGGGGTAGGCAGAGCGTAAACGACCTAAACAAAGGTCGTTCCGCCACGTCTGACAAGTTTTGAGGGATATTCCAGATTGATCTCTATATTGCTATAGTGACAGTTTGTCAGCCCATCGCCTAAATTACAATACTGAAACCCTCGAATCCCTTAGCTGGTTTTTACAGCATGCCCGGGAGGAAATGCAGCTGGCACATTCTATGTTTTTCTATCACTCCCAGTCCAGCATGGAAGCTTAAAACCTGTTGTAGAATTTATAACAAAAATACCTAACTTATCGTCATATCTGGAAAATAGAAAATAATGAAAGAACGTTTTCTAGGCTTACATTGCGACCATACCAAGTTCTCGACGGGCAGCCTATTTCTTTTGTCTCAAAAGCTTTATAACTATCAAAGACTCCGCGAAGAAAACCTCGAGATGAAAAAAGAAAACGGAGACTTTCACGGAGTTGTAAAGTTATTCAGGTCAAAAAGACAAGGCTATTATTTCCGAGTGGGTTGACGAATGACCCAATAAACCTTGTGTCAGAGTGATAAGCCTTTGACATGGTTTGTTTAAGGGTCTATGTGCTCGCGGCAACTGTCCCTTTCAAACCAATGACAGTATGCGCGCTCTGTCCTTTTCTAGCATGGGGCTGTTTCAAGCCGATTTCTTATATTTTTGCATATATCTCAATGTACACTAAAGGTATTGAAAAACAGAGTTGATTATGATGTTCTTCATAAGTATACGGTGAATTCGATTTAACATTTGCTGTTTCTAAGCTCATAGAAATGTCACAGTTGTTGAAATTCGACATTGAGACGCCAGTTTTTCATGATATTTCTGATAATTTCCTGGTGTAATCGTAATATTTTTAGGTTATATCTATGAATCTAGTTGTTCTCCATATTTTAGAGAAGCTAACTATATATAGATTTATTGAAAATTCAACTATTAACTATCAGAACAAAGTGAAATGCCGGACCATGTTTAGCTCGATTTAGAGTACTTCCCTCCTTAAGGGACCACATCAGAGACAGCAATCGATACTTAATTTGAAACATACTTAGTTTTGAAGGGCAGTTTTGTTTAAAATGCGACTGAGGAAATACCCTCCCCGCACCTCAAGGGCGAAAGAGCAGTCTGCTTACCATCAGGCGCACTGTATGGTATACCTCTATTTTACTATTTAGATGGATAACTATTTATGGCCCGTATTTATAATCAGCTCTCAAGAGTGACAGCGAGTTTGAGTACGTATCAGAAATGTCATTTTAGTACAAAACGGTCTGTCAAAACCATACTTAACATTGCTCTCAATCTTAAGATTGCTTTATAAATACGAGCCTATTATATATACATGGTGGTCTTATGCTCGCATGACTTACCTTCGCATGGTGATTATACAAGCCCATTTAGTCCATGAGCATTATAAGCGGTTGCTTTGCACCGCATTATGCTGCTACGATCCTGTTTCATTCAGCATACTGTTACAATGGCATTATGATGGCTCAGGTGACCGACTCATGTGAAAGACTAGGTATAATATTTAATTGTGTTTTATCATAATCCAAAGATAATCTTCACTGCCTCTGTGATCTAAGTGGTCTGATATCAGATCAGGTCTTGGGTTCAATTCCATTTTCAGCTTGGTTAGATTATTTAAGCAAGCTGAAAGGTATTTGACTCTAAGTAACTTATATATAAGTAATGCTCATTGTCCTTTTTACATTTCCTATGTTGGTGATACGATACAATGGTCCTACCGATAGGTCAAGTAACAAACCCATTCTATATAAGAAAATAAAAGTCATGCTAAAAATATGCGCCGATACCCATAGTTAATTCAATAATGTCAACTGTAATCAGACGTTCAGCCATTCTACATTGTACATTGTATATTGTCGTATCATAATAACAATAATTTTGTTTCAAAATGCCTTTATACATACATACTACCACGCCTGTATCCCTAATCGGGTAGACAGAGCGTCAACGACCCAAACAAAGTCACAAGACTAACAGCACAATAGTCTTCCATCAATTCTGTTAAATAAAGATTATGCCAAATTTGAAGTATATTGGACCAAGGAATCACGCTGTCCCATACAAACTTTGTCCCCCCTTTTCACCCCCTTGGGGGTTGAATTTTGAAAAATCCTTTCTTGTCGAATGCCTACATCATACGAAGAACCCACCCTCTAAGGTCTCTACGATCAGCGGTTGATCCATCAGTCAATCAGTGAGTCATTCAGGACCAAGCATTTTATAGGTATATAGAAGATAAAATTACAGAACTTTTATAGTAATTAAATCAGGCTTGCAAATATACATACATATATAACATCACGCCTTTATCACAGTCCATCATGGAAGTCCAGCATGCAAATATAGATCGTAAATTAAAAGACAATCTACTGACTACTCTAAAAAAATGGTTACAATTTCTTGCTAAAACTACCTAATACTGCGTAGATTTAAGAAAGACTAGATTCGTAATTTCAACTGTAGATATTCCATCAAATCTGAATTTATTTAGGTAAGAAAGTGGATTATATTCGGAGGAAATTTATCATGCTTCGAGATACCGACAGGTTGTAGATAAGGCGAGCAGGTATAGCAACTAGATGACTATCGCCACTATCGGAGTACCCCATTTCTAATCTTGCTTGCGTCCAAATCGTAATAACCTCCACTTTTGGAATAAGGTATATGCATGACTTAATTTTTTTCATTATACAAAAATAAATGAGAAAAAACACAAAATACTCATTACGAGTTAGGTATAATGCTTTAAAAGTCATGTGACGTCACAAGTCACGTACTTCGAAGAGAGAGATAGATAGACTGGCTTTATGATTGTATATCTCGGTGATTTTTTGATCAATTTATAGGTAATTTCTGTTTTCACTGTTGTTATTATAATTTTGCATATTTTTTGTAAATAAGTTCAGATACGGACAATATTTTGTATGCATACCTATCTATAGTCCTATACTCTCTTTTGTCATTTGGATTTCGGACAGTTGGAAAACATCAGGAGGTAATTACGGCTTACGGCTATATGCCTTCCGAAGCTCTGAATCATCTTATCTGATTGTCAACCAATCGACTTGCATTTTGTTTTGTCCTAACTAATAATATCCTCCAGTGGGAATCGAACCTAGGAGTTCCGCATCGAGAGCCCAAGGCTTCATCAGGCAGTTTGGGTAGGTATCTGTAGCCGGGTATTACTCGCAATTGAAAGAATGTTCAAGTGCAAGTACTTATTGCCCTTT
>JARACY010001659.1:0-54038 GCA_029255725.1 Scrobipalpa atriplicella | reverse complement strand
AACGGATTGATTTATTAAAGTCTTGGAGACCTTGTATCGCGGGGAAATGGCTTAATGAGTTTGGTATTTTGGTTTGGAACATGGAACCCTCACATTCTATTTGCATCGGAGCGGTCAGCTTCCCGCAAACTAATAAAGGTTGCACAGTATGTCAGTCAACAAAACTGAACAACTTTCACCAGGAATAATTGACTTCCTCATAAAAGATTACCACTTTGCTCAGACAATTTGTATAAGGAAGCAGAAAATATGTTTACTTACTTTCATTGTGAATGTAATTGTTGAGTTTCGTTGGCTGAGCAAACCATATTTGTGGGAAGCTGTCCCTTACACCCGGTACCTATAATAAGTACCTAGGTAACTATTGTATTTTAAAGTCTTCTTCATTTAAGCACAGATTAGTCAAATCCCTGTAGTAATGACGGAGGAGGTTCCAGTTCAATTAATTAGTGTCTCAGCCTGATCCAGGATTAAGTAGCACTCTACTTTGACGACCTGCTGTTAGAGACTCTTTAAATGTTTCAGTCAAGTAATTATTGCTTTGTTTTGACGGTGAAGAATTCTAAAGTAATGCGTCTGATGTAAATATAGGTACTATAGTTACTGATTAATCACTAAAAGCTTAGTGGTCGTTACACAAACCATGTCAGAGGCCTATTAGATCTTACCTACAGGGGATTTAAAAAAATAAGATTGTTTTGTTGACTCGAAAAACTCGCTATGAACAAGAAGAAGGTTGATCACTGAAACTGAATGTCCAGTCCAGGCCACTAAAACGAATTTTAATCTTTCCCTTTAGGTTGTCGAGTCGAGTTGAGGCAACTGTGGGCTGGGTAAATCCTTTGAACAAGATTTTACCACCAATGTTCTTCCATGCTGGACTGGGAGTGGTGGAAAAACATAGAATGTGCCAGCTTCATCTCCTTCCGGGCATGCTGTAAAAACCAGCTAAGGGATTCGAGGGTTTCTGTGTATTGTAATTTAGGCGATGGGCTGACAACCCGTCACTATAGCAATATACGCAATCATCTGTAATAACCCTCAAAACTTGTCAAACGTGGCGAAACGAACTTTGTTTAGGTCGTTTTTGCTCTGCCTACCCGATTAGGGATAAAGGCGTGATTATATGTATGTATGTTGTCAATAAATGTGGATTAAACCATATAGGACAAACTGATAATCAGTTTTCGCTCACATTGGCAGGCCTACAAATTCATTCCGGTGTATGACGTCACAGTATAAAGCTTCCAGAGTTTACGCCTATTCGCGTTTAGGAAAGTAGAGTCAGCAGAAACACTTGGTACTTACATATAATATAGGTACCTAAATCTTTAATGTGAGGCGAACTGAATTTATTTATTTTTGTACACTGTTTGACTGGTTGTAGTCTTGAGTTTCTGCGTACCTAACTTAGGCCCGTATTTATAATCAGCACTCAAGAGTGACAGCGAGTTTGAGTTCGTATCCGAAATGTCATTCCAGTAAAAAATTACCTGTCAAATCCGCACTCAATATTGCTCTCAATCTTGAGATCGCTTTATAAATACGAGCCTTAGGTACGTTTATAGTTCAAAGTGCCGGTACCGGGAGGAAATATGTAATTAGATAGATTAAATAAAATTACTCTCCCTTCCATAAAAAATACTCGAGACACTGACTGACACCATTTGAGGGCCATTTTATTTAGGGCCTATGTTCCTCGGGGAAAAATTTTCTATTACATGGGTAAATTCACAGCATATAGTTTGGTCAGCTATTTTTGAAATGAAAACTTAGCGTTGTTTGGAACGGGTAAAAAATTTTAAACTTGCGCCAGATCGACAGACCAGAGTTTCTGACCTCTGGTCACACACAAATTGTATGCAAACAGAGACCAAGCAAACTGGCCGATCGCGTCAGACCAGAGTTGAGTCTTAGAAACCTAATAGCGCCATCAGTTGAAACCTGTTTTCACTTCTGCCGGCACTCCCGGCGGCTTAAGGGTAAAATTCTTTGTGGAAGTTGTTCAGATTCATCGTCAGAAGAACCCTTTTTAGTTTTCGGGAACCCGTCCCTTATATATTATTTTTAGTGATAGAGAAGAAATCCCAATTATTTTCCCTGCTGACGCTACTGTGCATCGGTACGGAACCTTCGATTGGGCAATTACGCGGTGCTGTGATCATAGTGCGCGGTGCCCGTGTGAGCCGGGTCCCAGGTTCGATTCCCGCTGAAGACAAATCCAGCGTGATGACGCTCTCGGTTGTGAAAACACTGGACATTGCGATCGTTTATTTATCGGGAGCTGGTTTTTTAAGCGGCCATTTTGTAGCATAAAAGCCTATAGTGGATAGGGCCGTTTTCAAACACGAACCAAAGTGATTTTCGGTTTCCAAATTTCATATTATTCGGTGCTTTTACGGTGAAGGAAAACATCGTGAGGAAACCTACGCACACCTACGAAGAAAATCAAAGGTTGCGTGTGAAGTCGACCAATCCAATACTGGTCCACGTGGTCGACTAAGGCTGGATCGCCCTATTCAAGGGTAGGATCGTGTCCCTCGGTGGGGACGTAGATGAGCTGATGATGATAATGATTTTTAGCATAATCAGTCACGCCTTTATCCATTACGTTACTAGGTAGGCAGAGCGTCAACAGCCTAGTAAAAGACGTTTTGCGCCAAGACTTTGCCCTTTGTGAAATTTTGAGAGGATTTCTGTAGTGGTGGGTTGTTTTGTCAGACGATCGCCTTAGTCTAGATTATGTCCGGAAAGAAAAGCGACTGGTACATTCTATATCTTTTTTATCACTCCCAGTCCAGCACTAGAGTATAATAACTTTTTTTGTTGTGTTTTTGCACTTAAAGTGCTATTTTATTTCAAAATATGTTAAACAACAAATCAAAAATTTCAACCGTAGACAGGATTTGAACCTGCGTCTTTGGAAAACCGTCCCAACGCCATAACCAACTAGGCCACTACGGTTCTCCTCCTGATATTGTTGATCTGTTGTTTCTTTAGAGCGTCTTTGTGTCTACGGTTGAAATTTTTGATTTGTTGTTTAACATATTTTGAAGTATAAATAAACTGTTTTTATGTGTGACCATAATTTTATGAATACTTTTAGTTTTAATGTCTGAAATGTTATTAAAACTAGTTTAGTTATACCATAAAAATATTACATAAGTATCATAAATACCACTATAACGTAATCTAAAACGCGCTTAAAACAGTGAAAGGGCTAAGTCTAACCCTAGGCAGTATCTAGTGCCTAGGTTAGGTCATAAACTTAGGCCACCTGTGGCAGGTGCGGCAGATGTCCTAGACTTCTACACTGGTCTAGACCAAATATGGATAACGCGTTTGAGCTAACTGGTCTATCGGTAAGACTGCTTTTTAGAGATCCTTGGGAAAATGGGAGTCTTTTGTATGTTGTGTACTTTTTTCTTATCTTGTTGTTTAACTATTTTTTATCTGTGCTTTTTTTTTCGGGGTAAGCAGAGCGTTAACGTCTAAAGAAAGCCGATATGACTGCGTCTCATACATTTTTAACTGTACGTTAGGTAGGTATGTTAGGGCGCTTGTGCACTCATCCATTTTAGATGCGTATTCGATCTGGCCTTCTTAGTAATTAAATTGTATGACAGCATGGGCACCCATTCATATTAGCTTCATAATTATGTTTTTTTGTTTATACGAATTGGATACGAATCTAATATGTAGTGACGCCTATAAATTGCAGTAGGTAAACTGAAATCTTTGAGCCGCTATCTCGACTAACTTTGTCAATATGCGTCGGAAGCTCGGAAGAGAAGCAGCTGGCACATTCTATTTTTTTTCATCATCAAACAAACGTTCGAAAGAATTTCCTGGTGATAGTTGTTCAGTTTCGTTGACTGAACATATTCCTATCAGTTTCTGGTATTCTGTCCCTTACACCCGGTATCTTTTAATGTTGCAACATTACCTGTTAAGAACCCAAAGTATAATGAGCCTGACACACACTTGACCAGTTATTTAGCAGTTCTATAATTTATGCTGTACTTATGTAATGTCGGGTTTTTGTGTGTCATTGTTATTACATGGTGTCCTGTAGGACAGGAATAAAATAGGGTATGGCAGGGGATGCGTTAAATCGAATAAAGTGTACATATGTGTATAAATGTGTACATAAGTGTATAAAGTGTGAATATTTGTACATAATTTATTATAGTATTGAGGGTAGTTCTTTACAATTTCGTAAAATATAATATTAAATTTTAAATGAATTTCGTATTTTACATTTGGACTTAAAAGTCCATTTCCTAATGCTTATATTGTAATAGTTGAGGATTATGTAAATGGTTTTCCTGTGATTATAACCTCACGCTTTGTTTTAAACAAATTCGTTGTAGACCTATTTAGTAGAACACAACTTGACTTAGGTATTAAAGGCTCGTATTTATAAAGCGATCTCAAGATTGAGAGCAATATTAAGTATGGATTTGACAGGTCGTTTTGTACTGAAATGACATTTCTGATACGAACTCAAAGTCGCTGTTACTCTTGAGAGCTGATTATAAATACGGGCCTTAGTATGGAATGGATCTGTCACTTTCTAAGAAAAGTGCAACAGGTGAATATATAATTCTGTCAAACTAACGTTACACACTAAGACGGAATGTATAGATGGTGTTGTCTAATTTTAAGCGATTTTCGTATTTTTATGCTGTTTAGAAAGTGACAGGCCCGAACTAAAATAAGTTAAGTTGAGTTTACAACAGAATCATTAACATGTTTTTTAACATGATGCAATGCATGCAACCCTTTATTAGCAAGTCACAACGAATTACAAGAAAAAACTAAAATAAATGGACAAGACTGACTGCATATAATTTCGCTGCACAAACCATGACCTATCACAAGTGAGACACAAAAAACCGTGTCAACGCACTGCGCCCGCGCCGAACCCAGCTGCAATTCTCGTTATGGCGCATGGCGGCATTTTCAAGACAGAAATTACATTGCTGGACATGGGTGGGTGTAACGGTCAGCTTCCCAAAAGTAAACTTGGATGCATGGGGGATGCCCAGTCAACAAAACTGACATTCAAAGAAAAAAGGAATGGTAAAAAATATTGTCTTCCATAATTTTCCATACACAAAGACCTCGATCAGACAATTGAAATGAAAAAGCCAATATTTCTCATTTCCTGAAAGAAGTTGACTAAGCAACTTCTATCAATTTGTGCAAAAGCTGACCCTTCAGTATTCACTAGTCAGTCAGATCAGATCTCAAAAAAATTTGCTGCCCAGAAAAAAAAAATTCTTCGTTACAAGAATCGTCCCGTATGCACACAAGCGAATGTGGAACGGGATTTCAGTGACATGCGCCCGCGCAGCACCAGAACACACGTGATTATAATTAAAGATACGTTCGACGATGTGTATTAACTCAACTGTAAATATTATTATTGTTAATATTACTTATGAATATGAATATGAATATTAAAGAATATTGAATATTGAATATGAACTTTTATGTGCATTTCAGCTCTGGGTTCCCCAGCAGCATCTGTAAATTAATCTTTAAATTCATTTCTTAAACGGCTGAACCGATCTGAATGAAATTTGGCGGGACGACAGATGATGGTAACCTGGAGACGGACATAGGCAAATCCTAGAAGTGAATATTTACGACTTACTATTGATTTTAATACTTCCACGCAAGGTAGACAATTTTGATAATAAAGTATTGAAATTATCTAAAAAGCTTTCTACTCAACACTTCTTCAAATGTATATCTTAATTTTTAGTTGGTGCCACCATATACTGTTGTGCGGGACATTGGTTGAGAGGAATAAATACTAGACCCACCTAATATTCATCATCATCATCACCACAAAATAGTAATAAGTATCTAACATAGTGCATAAGATAAAATGTTACTAAACAAACCTATGGACTGTTCTGTCTGATAATAAAGATTTTTAATTTTTATTTTATTTATTATTATTGGTTGCTGTTTTCGTGGAATGCTCCATAAACAGCAAATTTTTTGTCAAGGTACCTACATCTGCATATTTATCTCAAGACACGTATCTCATGCGCACGCGCACCAGTGCTACCCAAGTACCAACCAAAATGAAGTTTCGGGTGCACGACCACTGACTTGCCATGCAAGGTCATCGAGTTTCCTTATTCATACATCACTCTGTAATAACATAATGTTTTTTTTTTTTTTTTGGATTTTGGCCTCTTCCTTGTCTGCAACTTTTAATACGCAACGCGGCATAATGAGTTTCCCATGGGAATGAGATATTTTCCCGTGGTAAAAAGTAGCTTATGTTATACCTACTCTGCTGTGCTGGTTATTTTCAAATAAGAAATCTATTACGCTACTAACAGAGAACTATTTTTTTGATTTGCACAATTTTAGTTTAGTGTGGGGAGGGTCGGGTTCTTTGACATGCCTGTGCTAATAATAACTTATTAATATTATTACCAGTTATAATTTTAAATATAAAAAACAACATTAATTTAATAAGGCTCGTATTTATAATTCGATCTCAAGATTGAGAACAATATTAAGTATGGATTTGACAGGTCGTTTTGTACTGAAATGACATTTCTGATACGAACTTAAACTCGCTGTCACTCTTGAGTGCTGATTATCAATACGGGCCTAGGTGATTTAAACTGTGACTTGGTTACCTACTTTACATTTTAAATATACAATATTTTTAAAGGTAACTTAAATAAATTGTTAATTTAAAACTCTACTTTTGGTCGGCGTCACGTCATCACAAAATGTACGGAACGAATCCAGCATTCGCGTTCACAGGGCATTGAAATTGCACTCCTGCGGCGGTGTGGTAAAGTTGCGTAACTTAAAGACATTGCGTTTATGTTTTTTTTTATTGTTATTTTACAGTACAAAGAAAATATGGTAGCGTTAACTAGCAAAAGGTAATATTTTGTACGGCAGTTTTTTTTAAAGAGAATGTTTTTGCAATTCCTTGATGAACACTCTTTATATTAAGTAGGTAGTAAGTTATAGTTCGTAGTATACAAAAATACATACTATGGGCAAAATTCTGCATGCTACCTGCAAAATTTTATAAAAAATCGTCGTTTTCATTCATTTGCAGAATAATAAAATAGAAAAAATGGTTTATCTTCATGTGCAAGCTTTTTGTGTAATTTTCTCAATCCCTCTGAGTTTTTACTGCCATCTTTTAACTTATTAAGTTGACAAATAACGCGCAGAGTCTTATTTCATGTTACAATTTTATTTTTCTGAAAGAAACAGCAGAACTAGTTTAGATTACATTTTATTATCTTTTTACACGTATTAAACATAGGTACTTTTTTTTTTCTTCATTAAACTTACGCCATTTCTCTAGTAGCCGCACGTCACATCATGCAAGATCGCAGGCGCAGGCGGCAAATTCGACGCGGCCTTGGTAGCGGTCGACGGCCCAAGCGCACGTTTCAAAAAACTACAATTTACAAATAAACCAGTACACTTTATTATACATTGCGTAGCCAGTAAGCTTTAAGGATACTATACTACATATAGGTAGATTAATTCTCTTTCCAACTACGCAATATACATCAACTTTTGTGAATTTAAGTTTTACGAAACGTGCCGCAGAAGCACGTTTTTATAAGTTTTTATTCTCGAAAATAAGACGCAGCGCGCCTGAGCGACAAAACGCATTATTGCTTCGTCGCGTGGTGGTAGATGGTAGACAAGTTGTCACTGAAAAGCTGTTTGTATCCTAGAATTAAATATTGTTATGCAGTGTCATGTATCCTACGCGTAATCGATCACATAAGCATTAATTACATGCGTAGGTACTTAATTTCATTATAACATTGATATAAAAGTTTTTTTCTTTGATAGCACATTTTGGTGCAGAATGTAGATTTAATAAATGACTTTAGGTAATTTTTTTCTCTAAAAATTGTTCAGTTTCATGTGAAGATTACAATATCTTGGACACCATTTTTTTTTTGCTGTCTTGCCCATACTAGCAACCATCGACTCCTGCGCACATTATCTGTCATTTCAAAAATAAGATGCATCTCTGCAACAAAGGCTGCCTGGTTTGGGATGTGCAAATTATGACGTCTGACGAGTGGGTCAATTCATATGAAAAACCAGAATAAAAAGATATATGCAGGAGTTATGTAGTTACAAGTTAATTAAGATCAGAATTTTTTACTTGTTGTTTTCGAAAATAAATAGGTATTGATTTCCTAATTTAAGTATCCTCCCAAAAACGAACATAAAATACCTACATGAATTGCCATTACTGGGTAATTTAAGCTAAAACAATAACCATCTAACGACCCTATCTATTTTTTGTATAACTTCAAAAATTCAAGCCGCCATTTTCAATAAAATAAAATATCCAACATCCAAACTGACTCCCTCTCAAGGTCAATGGCCTTAGAAGCGTCATTCTTATATCGGCCGCATTTTGGCCGAACGAAACGGAGGGACTATTTCCGTCTCTTTCACGCCTACAGGAACCCCTATAGATTTTCGTGTGCGTGATGAATACCGATTATCTCATTCACCGAGTTCGCTTTTTGAATTTTTCATTTATGTGTGCGTTCTTTCGGCTGTGTGAGTCACAAAAATTGCTCTGCGCTTTGTATACCAAATGCGAATTCTCGTTTTGAAATGTCATTGCCATGAATTTTTATTAGTTTTAATTCCGTCGAAATACTGAGAACTGGCTGAATTCTCGGTGTATTTTTTCGACGCGTTGGTTTTATGTAACGGTTATTTATTTGTTGATTGTGGTAGGTCGTGGTTGTTTTGTGTTTGTGTGCATCTGTTGCTCTGCTGCTCCTGCGCATGCATACACGTTTTGGCATTCTAATTTGGAACCGGATTCGGCTGGTTTTGTTTTATTTTTATTTTCGGTAGGTAAGTAGGTACTTGCCTTTAGCAATATTGTGGTTTTTGTTGGTCGTTTTTGTGAGATAGGGAACTGGATGGGTTCTGTTTTAAAGTTTTGCCTTAGAATCATTTGTAATTTCAGGGAATACACAATATGGTTTCTTCTTCTAAAATATTAAATTATTGTAACCTAAAGAAATAATAAAATTTGTGAAATTCTACTTACAGCATTATCACCATCACGTCTACATCATTCAATTATAACGAGGTCAATGAACTTCTTATTGAATTATTTTAGTCAGCGACAGATACCGAAACTTTTCGGTTCTATAGAAGCAGCTGGCACTGTCTATCAATCCTTGTATCAGCTGTGCCTACAGTCTATCAATCCTTCTTATAAATTTTACCTATACTTAACTATTAAGTAACGTACCTTATCCACATAATCTTAGAAATAATTCAAAAAATCGTACATACATAATTTATAACACTGGTACCAATTCGTTGTTGCAAAAATCACGAATTAACTAATATAAGTCTATACCTGTCATTTTCTGTCGTGAGAGAACAGAAAGGGACGCAAGTAATTTTAGTCAAGGTTTAATTAAGTTGTGCGCTCTACGAATCGATAGCACCAACAACCTTAGAGCACAGACAAAAAGAGTAATTTTGTCTGTGCTTAGAGCAACACGGGCTTTCCATCCGGGACGGAACGGAAGGCCACGTTGCTCTAAGCTAACAAACAATTACCGATTCAGGTCCCAGATATAAAAATCTGATTGCAACCAATAATTAGTTCAAACAAGGTTCACATTAAGACAGAGCTACATTAAATACATATTATAATCTTTAAAAAGTTTTATCTATTTGACTATCACCTATAAATTATCCACACAATCTTGAAAGCAACATTGACAGCCAATTACTAATTCAGTCCCAGATATAAAAATCTGATTGCATTGCAACCAATAATCGGTTCACACAGGGTTGGTGACCGTTGGGCCACAATAAGACGAGTGCGCGTCCTGTCACCTGCCGCTGCAAAAACCCTGGCGTGGCAGCGAGTGTGGTGCAACTAG
Organism: Scrobipalpa atriplicella; assembly: GCA_029255725.1. Lineage (NCBI taxonomy): Eukaryota > Metazoa > Arthropoda > Insecta > Lepidoptera > Gelechiidae > Scrobipalpa > Scrobipalpa atriplicella. Next base: position 44,085 of record JARACY010001659.1, on the reverse strand, counting down.
CCCGACCGGTCCCACCCTGCTGATTTAATGATAGATTTTCGCGAACTATTTGTGGATCCGTGAGATTTTCTATGAACAAATTTTTTTCTAAGTTTTTTAATCAGACAACTAAATATTTTATTTATTTTCCTTTTTTTTTGCTGTATAGCATTCTTCAGTTATAGAATTTCGTAAACTAGGTACCTATTTTGTAGATCGCAAGATTTTCTAAAAGCAGATTTTGTTCTATATTTTGTATTACAAATAAGTGAAAATTAATCTAATATAAAATAACAATTTTCTTTTAACCCGAACTTACTCACCAAACTATAATTCTTTATTACTTTCTTAACACATGGAGAAAAAAAAAAACATTCCCGATTTATAATAAATCACCTGGGATATGGGGATCATTATGACGTCTTAATGATAAATTATTTATCATTAAGACGTACGAGTTTGACCCTTTGCACCTGCCTTAGAAAATTCCTCGTGTTAAGTTGGGCTTTATCTGAAAAGGTCAGCCATATGGTTATATTCTACTGATTTCATTCATCTCAATTGTTAAAATCCTAACCTAAGAAACATGAAAAGAAAAAAAACTAAAAGGTGTTTTTAAAATTTCCACTTTCATTTAGTAACAAATTATATTCTTTTGTTTAATTTTTTTCGTTTTCTCATTTTATTTTTATTAAACTTCATGTTATATAGACCTTTGTGTTTGAATTAAACCTATGCATTTTAAATATACCTATTTTACCCTTTGTCACATAAAACTAGAATTGTTCATCAAAGCAAAAAACTAACAACAGCCATAAAAAAATGCCATTCAGATCTGTTCTAGCTCACAAACGCATAGAAAAATTAAAATGGCGAACCGAACTAGCTAACATCATAGGCTAGAACAAAAAAAAAACTGGTTTCCCGGTCGTTACCCCTAACTAGGGTCCTAGATTAGCTACGGAAAAAACTAAAATGGCGTATTGTTGTTTGAAGCTAGTGCTGGTACAAAGGGTGGTGTTTCACGATTTTAGTTTGAAAATAGGGGCCCGTTCCGCCAATAGCAGCTCTTTGCTAGCAATAGATAGGGGATGCATTTGAATATTTCAGCGAAAAGCGCTTCATAGACAAATTGCAGCGCTTTAAAGCAGCTTTTTGAAGTAAAATATATTAATTAAATATTTTGTAATTTTTAAGTTATTGCATTTTAGACTTGGTGACCAAAAATATGTTTTGAACTTTTTCTTCATTTAAACTATTTTCTGTGATCTATTTTAAGTATCTAAAATTTTATTTTACCTACATTATTTAATCCAATTAAATTATATTAATTTTAATTGCCAATAACTTGTAAGTGAAAAATGCAGTAGAAAATTGAAAATTGCAATATTGTCATTCAAAAAAATTAAACTAGGTTAAAAGCGCTGACTGTCTAAAGCGCGTTTCCCTATCCAGCGCTCAGTATACAAGTTACCCTTGCCTCCCCTCTGCTAGCATCCCGTGCGTTTGCACACATTATTGCCATTTGATGAATTGCCCGACCTACTCCACTGTAGTTCACTATAGCATAGTACGTCAAATCTTTAAATGCACGTGGGCGGGGCGCTGTATGTAGGGAAAAACTGTCAAAAATTAAATAGGCAGCCATTTTTTTTAAAGTAGGCAGCCATTTTTTTTGGCATGGAAACAAGTCCTTCTTGGCGTTAGGGCAGCCGCACATAAACACGTCACGACGTTGTGATGTCCAAAGTTACGTCAACGTTGAACGTTACGTCGCTTCTCTTCGTCTCATCTCTGTTACGACGACCTAACGTTCAACGTTGACGTAACGTTGAACGTCATGACGTCGTAAAGTGTTCATGTGTGGCTCCATTTAGTTACTTTTTTCATCACGTTCATTTCAAGCCTTGACGTACTATGCTATAGTGAACTACAGTGGAGTAGGTCGGGCAATTCATCAAATGGCAATAATGTGTGCAAACGCACGGGATGCTAGCAGAGGGGAGGCAAGGGTAACTTGGTATACTGAGCGCTGGATAGGGAAACGCGCTTTAGACAGTCAGCGCTTTTAACCTAGTTTAATTTTTTTGAATGACAATATTGCAATTTTCAATTTTCTACTGCATTTTTCACTTACAAGTTATTGGCAATTAAAATTAATATAATTTAATTGGATTAAATAATGTAGGTAAAATAAAATTTTAGATACTTAAAATAGATCACAGAAAATAGTTTAAATGAAGAAAAAGTTCAAAACATATTTTTGGTCACCAAGTCTAAAATGCAATAACTTAAAAATTACAAAATATTTAATTAATATATTTTACTTCAAAAAGCTGCTTTAAAGCGCTGCAATTTGTCTATGAAGCGCTTTACGCTGAAATGTTCAATGCATCCCCTATCTATTGCTAGCAAAGAGCTGCCATTGGCGGAACGGGCCCCTATTTTCAAACTAAAATCGTGAAACACCACCCTTTGTACCAGCACTAGCTTCAAACAACAATACGCCATTTTAGTTTTTTCCGTAGCTAATCTAGGACCCTAGTTAGGGGTAACGACCGGGAAACCAGTTTTTTTTTTGTTCTAGCCTATGATGTTAGCTAGTTCGGTTCGCCATTTTAATTTTTCTATGCGTTTGTGAGCTAGAACAGATCTGAATGGCATTTTTTTATGGCTGTTGTTAGTTTTTTTGCTTTGATGAACAATTCTAGTTTTATGTGACAAAGGGTAAAATAGGTATATTTAAAATGCATAGGTTTAATTCAAACACAAAGGTCTATATAACATTAAGTTTAATAAAAATAAAATGAGAAACCGAAAAAAATAAAACAGAAAAGAATATAATTTGTTACTAAATGAAAGTGGAAATTTTAAAAACACCTTTTAGTTTTTTTCTTTTCAGGTTTCTTAAGTTAGGATTTTAACAATTGGGATTAATGAAATCAGTAGAATATAACCATAAGGCTGATCTTTTCAGATAAAGCCCAACTTAACACGAGCAATTTTCTACGGCAGGTGCAAAGGGTCAAACTCGTACGTCTTAATGATAAATAATTTATCATTATGACGTCATAATGATCCCCATATCCCAGGTGATTTATCATAAATCGGGAATGTATTTTTTTTGTCTTCATGTGTTAAGAAAGTAATAAAGAATTATAGTTTTGGTGAGTAAGTTCGGGTTAAAAGAAAATTGTTATTTTATATTAGATTAATTTTCACTTATTTGTAATACAAAATATACAACAAAATTTGCTTTTAGAAAATCTTGCGATCTACAAAATAGGTACCTTGTTTACGAAATTATATAACTGAAGAATGCTATACAACAAAAAAAAGGAAAATAAATAAAATAAAAAATATTTAGTTGCCTGATTAAAAAACTTAGAAAAAAATTTGTTCATAGAAAATCTCACGGATTCCACAAATAGTTCGCGAAAATCTATCATTAAATCAGCAGGGTGGGACCGGTCGGGCTAGTTGCACCACACTCGCTGCCTCGCCAGGGTTTTTGCAGCGGCAGGTGACAGGACTAGCGATGGGCGGGTGGAAATTTCCCGTGCTCGAAATATTCTCTTCGGAGAATATTCTCGGAAAGTTTCCATTGTGCTCGAAACTTTCCCTGGGACCGAGAACATTCAGTATCGATTATACATTTAATTGTAATCAATGAAAGCTTATTCAGTAATGTGTAAAACTAATAAAAAATCAATAAAACATTATGAAGGTACATTAAATAGCTTGAAACAGCCATAGTAAAGGATTTATTTCAGAAGGTTTTCAATTAAATTATAAGATTTAGATTTAAATGCATCAAAAATACTAGATTTAAGTACAATGAAATGAACTTTACTTTTACGGGTTTTTTCATTCATTGCAACACTGACGACAATTCCACGCTTTTATACTTAAGAATTATATATTAATTTAGTCGTACTACAGCCGGACAAATTTAACCTTTTCGCCGCCACTGACGACGGGTGTAGCCGACAGCTCGCAACTTGCCCTCAGCGCCATAGTCGGCTATAGCCGACAAAAAGTAGTAAACAAATTTATGTTAAAAAACTGGCAATTTTAGAACTGTATATTGTTTTTATTTCGCAAATTTAATCTTGAGGAAATCATTATAATTTTGCAGGTATGTCCCAGTTTTCCGAGAATTTTGATATAATTGCATGCTAAAAGACGGACTGAAAACGCCTGGAAGAGCTATTGGGCAATGAAAGATCTTATGAAAGGTGACTTGCCCCTTACCTTAAAGCGTAAACTCATGGATATGTGCATTCTTCCCATCCTTATCTACGGAGCTCAAACCTGGTCTTTGACTGATGTCCAAAAATTCAAACTCAAGGTTTGCCAACGTTACATGGAGCGCAGCATTCTTGGAGTTAAACTGATCGACCGAGTTCGGAACTCAGTGCTGCATTCCAAACAAAAATTGTAGACGTAGCTCAGAAGGCTGCCTACTTGAAGTGGGACTGGGCTGGCCACGTCAACCGTATGCCGAATGTTCTATGGGCTAAAATTACCACCGACTGAGAACCAAATGCAATAAGGCGACGTGGACGACCCCGAAAGAGGTAGCGCGATGAATTGGACGCATATCAAAAAGCATGGCGGGTATTATCAATGGATCGTGAAAAGTGGAAGGAAGGAGAGAGGCCTTTGCCCTGCAGTGGGACACCACAGGCTCATAAATAAAAATTATAAAAAAAATATATTAAAAGTAAGGATAGGTAGTTACTCTTTGTCGGCAAACCACTTCTTCGGTAAAACATTTAGTTTAGTTGGGTTCTGATTCTATTGTTTGTTGCGCACGTGCACTTTATAGCAGCGATTACATTACCCGGCCGACCAGGCCCGATTTAGGGTAGGGAGCTCAAAACGGCAAGTCTAATCGCAGTAAGGAAGTAAGGATCCTGATTAAGGGCGATCGTGCCGTCCCGACCGTCCTACCTCCTGATTTCGGATGCGAATCGGGTAATGTGATCGCAGTAAGGGAGTAAGGGAGCTCAGTCGCTGCGCGGCGTTCAGTGCGAGCGGACGTTTTTGTCAATTTAGCGGTAATAAAATACGCGTTGAAGATGTCCATCAAACATAGAAATTATATCACTTATACTCACGAGATATAGTATAATATTATTTCTAAGCCACCAAACAAGAAATGCGATTAAATTTTGAATGAATACGTGTATATAGTGAGAGACATGCCGTATCTGATCTCAAATCTATTGCATTTACATCCTAGGCTCCAACAATAAAATGTTTATTTATCTTTTTCTTCATGTCGTGTGAGTTTCGAGTCGATCGACCCGATGAACCCTAATGTCAGAGTTTTCAAACCGCCCAATAGCACACCTAATAAGCCTCTGACATGGTTTGTGTATCGACCCACTGACAAAAACAGCTACCGGGACCGACGGCTTATGTCCTCCGAATCAGGGTTTGTTTTGTTTCATACAATCAGGAGGTTCAGATATTTCAATGGTAGATACTATTAAATGTATGTTTGTTAATTCATTATTTAATTATGACCGCAATGCGGCAAGTTTTGCAGTCGATCAATCGCAGCATGAATAATCATCATAACCAGAGGTCGGAAATTCGGGTGCAAAAAAAGTAAAAAGCCACTGTTTGAGCTACTGAGAGTTGCTACAACCACCTTTTCAAGATTTTTAGGGCCCCAGTTTATTTTTCTTTTATAATTGTTTTAGTAATGCTAATGTGTTCTTTGCGTCAATATAATTCGAAACTGTTTGATTTTTTTTATATTTGTTTTAATTTGAAAGATATAAGTAGAAATGTGTTTTCAATGTACTGAAAAATAATAAAAATATAAAAATATCGTTTGATTGTTTGATATTTTTATTGAATACCATTTAGAAATGATTTGTACGATGCTTTATTATTTTTACACTAAAATTTGAATGGGGTCCCCGGGGCCCAAAAGTGTTTTATTTCTTAAACAAAAAAATTGCGAGAAAAAAAAATGACAAGATTAAAAAGCGTTTATCTTGTCTTAACCTTGCCAAATACGAATTTTAATTTTAATTTTCTCCGCAATATTTTTTGGGGCCCCCGGGGGCCCCATTCAAATTTTAGTGTAAAAATAATAAAAGCATCATTTTTAAATGGTATTCAATAAAAATATCAAACAATCAAACGATATTTTTATATTTTTATTATTTTTCAGTACATTGAAAACACATTTCTACTTATATCTTTCAAATTAAAACAAATATAAAAAAAAATCAAACAGTTTCGAATTATATTGACGCAAAGAACACATTAGCATTACTAAAACAATTAAAAAGAAAAATAAACTGGGGCCCTAAAAATCTTGAAAAAGGTGGTTGTAGCAACTCTCAGTAGCTCAAACAGTGGCTTTTTACTTTTTCTGCACCCGAATTTCCGACCTCTGATCATAACTTTAGACTATCTTTATTTGAATTCAGCACACAGAGAATATTCTCGAGAATTTTGGGAAACTTACGGAGAATATTCTCGGGAACATAGGAAATATACGAAACGATAAGTGTTTCTGACATGTAAAACATCTAAAACAGTTCATATATTTGAAATTTAGCTATTAGCATATAAAAAGAAAATTAAATCAAGACTTAACACCAATGTTCTCCTAAATTCTCGTTCCATCGGAAACTTTCGAGTGCGTTTCCGAGAATATTCTCGCGCCGGAGAATATTTCGAGAACGGCACAACGCTAGACAGGACGCGCACTCGTCTTATTGTGGCCCAACGGTCACCAACCCTGTGTGAACCGATTATTGGTTGCAATGCAATCAGATTTTTATATCTGGGACTGAATTAGTAATTGGCTGTTAATGTTGCTTTCAAGATTGTGTGGATAATTTATAGGTGATAGTCAAATAGATAAAACTTTTTAAAGATTATAATATGTATTTAATGTAGCTCTGTCTTAATGTGAACCCACCCTGTTTGAACTAATTATTGGTTGCAATCGGATTTTTATATTTGGGACCTGAATTAGTAATTGTTTGTCAGCTTAGAGCAACGTGGCCGTTCCGTCCCGGATGGAAGGCCCGTGTTGCTCTAAGCACAGACAAAATTGCTCTTTTTGTCTATGCTCTAAGGTTGTTGGTGCTATCGATTCGTAGAGCGCACAACTTAATTAAACCTTGACTAAAATTACTTGCGTCCCTTTCTGTTCTCTCACGACAGAAAATGACAGGTATAGACTTATATTAGTTAATTCGTGATTTTTGCAACAACTAATTGGTACCAGTGTATATCCAACTTATCTCTGTTTTGTCTTATTTAGAACCCTGTGTGAACCGATTATTGGTTGCAATAAGATTATATATCTGGAATTAAATTAGTAATTGGCTTTTTTGAGTGGCTGTTAATGCTGTATCTATTTAAGATCGTGGGGATAATTTATGCATGTTAGTTAAATAGTTACGTAGGTGCAATTTAAAATCTTGTAAATCATGAGTAGGTACTAATACTTCCATGCTGGACTGGTAGTGATAGAAAAACATAGAATGTGCCGGCTGCATCTCCTCCCGTGCATGCTGTAAAAATCAGCTAAGGAAATCGAGGGTTTCAGTGAATTGCAATTTAGGCGATGGGCTGACAACCTGTCACTATGGATATACAATACATAATCATCATCTGTATTGACCCTCAAAACTTGTCAGACTTGGTGGAACAACCTATGTTTAGGTAGTGTTTGCTCTGCCTACCCCATTAGGGATAAAGGCGTGATTTTATGTATGTATGTATGTAAATCATGATTTCAGTTTGAACAAGGATTGATAGACTGTAGGCACAGCTGCTTCAATAGAACCCAAAAGTTTCGGTATCTGTCGCTGACTAAAATAATTCAATAAGAAGTTCATTGACCTCGTTATAATTGAATGATGTAGACGTGATGGTGATAATGCTGTAAGTAGAATTTCACAAATTTTATTATTTCTTTAGGTTACAATTTAATATTTTAGAAGAAGAAACCATATTGTGTATTCCCTGAAATCACAAATGATTCTAAGGCAAAGCTTTAAAACAGAACCCATCCAGTTTCCTATCTCACAAAAACGACCAACTAAAACCACAATATTACTAAGTACCTACTTACCTACCGAAAATAAAAATAAAACAAAACCAGCCGAATCCGGTTCCAAATTAGAATGCCAAAACGTGTATGCATGCGCAGGAGCAGCAGAGCAACAGATGCACACAAACACAAAACAACCACGACCTACCACAATCAACAAATAAATAACCGTTACATAAAACAACGCGTCGAAAAAATACACCGAGAATTCAGCCAGTTCTCAGTATTTCGACGGAATTAAAACTAATAAAAATTCATATGGCAATGACATTTCAAAACGAGAATTCGCATTTGGTATACAAAGCGCAGAGCAATTTTTGTGACTCACACAGCCGAAAGAACGCACACATAAATGAAAAATTCAAAAAGCGAACTCGGTGAATGAGATAATCGGTATTCATCACGCACACGAAAATCTATAGGGGTTCCTGTAGGCGTGAAAGAGACGGAAATAGTCCCTCCGTTTCGTTCGGCCAAAATGCGGCCGATATAAGAATGACGCTTCTAAGGCCATTGACCTTGAGAGGGAGTCAGTTTGGATGTTGGATATTTTATTTTATAGAAAATGGCGGCTTGAATTTTTGAGGCTATACAAAAAATAGATAGGGTCATTAGATGGTTATTGGTTTAGCTTAAAATACCCAGTAATGGCAATTCATGTAGGTATTTTATGTTCGTTTTTGGGAGGATACTTAAAATTAGGAAATCAATACCTATTTATTTTCGAAAATAACAAGTAAAAAAATCTGATCTTAATTTACTTATAACTACATAACTCCTGCATATATATTTTTATCCTGGTTTTTCATTTATGACTTGACCCACTCGTCAGTCGTCATAATTTGCACATCCCAAACCAGGCAGCCTTTGTTGCAGTTGCAGAGATGCATCTTATTTTTGAAATGACAGATAATGTGCGCAGGAGTCGATGGTTGCTAGAATGGGCAAGACAGCAAAAAAAAAATGGTGTCCAGGAAATTGTAATCTCCACATGAAACTAAACAATTATTAGAGGATAAAATTACCTAAAGTCATTTATTAAATCTACATTCTGCACCAAAATGTCTATCAAAGAAAAAAACTTTTATATCAATGTAATAATGAAATTAAGTACCTACGCATGTAATTAATGCTTATGTGATCGATTACGCGTAGGATATATGACACTGCATAACAATATTTAATTCTAGGATACAAACAGCTTTTCAGTGACAACTTGTCTACCACCACCACGCGACGAAGCAATAATGCGTTTTGTCGCTCAGGCAGGCGCGCTGCGTTTTATTTTCGAGAATAAAAACTTATAAAAACGTGCTTCTGCGGCACGTTTCGTAAAACTTAAATTCACAAAACTTGATGTACATTGCGTAGGTGGAAAATGAATTAATCTACCTATACCTAGTATAGTATCCTTAAAGCTTACTGGCTACGCAATGTACAATAAAGTGGTTTATTTGTAAATTGTAGTTTTTTGAAACGTGCGCTTGGGCCGTCGACCGCTACCAAGGCCGCGTCGAATTTGCCGCCTGCGCCTGCGATCTTGCATGATGTGACGTGCGGCTACTAAAGAAATGGCGTAAGTGTAATGAAGAAAAAAAATAGTGCCTACGTTTAATATTTGTGAAAAGATAATAAAACGTAATCTAAACTAGTTCTGCTGTTTCTTTCAGAAAAATAAAATTGTAACATGAAATAAGACTCTGAATTTATTTTACGCGTTATTTGTCAACTTAATATGTTAAAAGATGGCAGTAAAAACTCAGAGGGATTGAGAAAATTACACAAACAGCTTGCACATGAAGATAAACCGTTTTTTCTATTTTATTATTCTGCAAATGAATGAAAACGACGATTTTTTATAAGATTTTGCAGGTAGCATGCAGAATTTTGCCCATAGTATGTATTTTGTATACTACGAACTTACTACCTACTTGATATAAAGAGTGTTCAGCAAGGAATTGCAAAAACGTTCTCTTTAAAAAAAACTGCCGTACAAAATATTACCTTCTGCTAGTTTACGCTACCGTATTTTCTTTGTACTGTAAAATAATAATAAAAAAAAAACATAAACGCAATGTCTTGAGTTACGCAACTTTACCACACCGCCGCAGGAGAGCAATTTCAATGCCCTGTGAACGCGAATGCTGGATTCGTTCCGTACATTTTGTGATGACGTGACGCCGACCAAAAGTAGAGTTTTAAATTAACAATTTATTTAAGTTACATTTAAAAATATTGTATATTTAAAATGTAAAGTAGGTAAAACCAAATCACAGTTTAAATCACCTATTAAATTAATGTTGTTTTTATATTTAAAATTATAACTGGTAATAATTATTAATAAGTTATTATTAGCACAGGCATGTCAACGAACTCGACCCTCCCCACACTAATTAAAAAAGTAGTTCTCTGTTAGTAGCGTAATAGATTTCTTATTTCAAAATTACCAGCACAGCAGAGTATAACATAAGCTACTTTTTACCACGGGAAAATATCTCGTTCCCATGGGAAACTCATTATGCCGCGTTGCGTATTAAAAGCTGCAGACAAGGAAGAGGCCAAAATCAAAAAAAAAAAAAAAAACAATTATTTTATTACAGAGTAACGTATGAATAAGGAAACTCGATGACCTTGCATTGCCAGTCAGTGGTCGTGCACCCGAAACTTCATTTTGGTTGGTACTTGGGCAGCACTGGTGCACGTGAGATACGTGTCTTGAGATAAATATGCAGATGTAGGTACCTTGACAACAATTTTGCTGTTTATGGAGCATTCCACGAAAACAGCAACCAATAATAATAATAAAAAAAAAAACTTTATTATCAGACAGAACAGTCCATAGGTTTGTTTAGTAACATTTTATCTTATGCACTATGTTAGATATAGTACGGCGGTTAGCCGGAAAAGTTTGCAAACTGGCGTGATGGGATGAATGGGTCTCAGACTGGTTGTACACATCCTAAGGTAACTTTTGAGATATGTTGCCCTGGTGGGTACACTCTATGGGTCTGCAGGCAGGGTCGGTTAGGTTACTATATAGGAGCAATTACAGTATTTCAATGATATAGGAGTGGTGCTCGAACAAAGTTTGGAGCACACCCTGGTCAAATTCACATCGCGGTGAAAAAAATCCAAAATGGCGGAAAACAAGATGGCCGCCATACAAAATAAAAAGTCGAATATCTCCTAAACGATGAGAGATAGATGGAGAGTGCTCGAATAAATGTTATAGGGAATGATAGTAGGTATCCTCCGGTGATCACGAAAATCCAAGATGGCGGATCCAAAATGGCGCCTGATAAAAAAATGCTCCGATCAGGCTGCAATTTGGTTGGTGAGATGTCATTGAAGTACTAATTCAATATTGATAGTTCGTTTTTCAAATTCACCGTTTTCCAATTGCATTAGTACTTCAATAACCTCTCACCAGCCAAATTTCAGCCTGATCGGAGCATTTTTTATATCAGGCGCCATTTCGGATCCGCCATCTTGGATTTTCGTGATCACCAAAAGTTACCCACTATCATCCCCTATAACATTTATTCGAGCACTCTCCACCTATCTCTCATCGTTTAGGAGATATTCGACTTTTTATTTTGTATGGCGGCCATCTTGTTTTCCGCCATTTTGGATTTTTTTCACCACGATGTGAATTTGACCAGGGTGTGCTCCAAACTTTGTTCGAGCACCACTCCTATATCATTGAAATACTGTAATTGCTCCTATAGTAACCTAACCGACCCTGCCTGCAGACCCATAGAGTGTACCCACCAGGGCAACATATCTCAAAAGTTACCTTAGGATGTGTAGAACTAGTCTGAGACCAATTCAACCCATCACGCGAAAGTGCAAGCTTTGTCCTGATTTTGATCCTTAACCGCCGTACTAATACTTATTACTATATTGTTGTGATGATGATGATGAATATTAGGTGGGTCTAGTATTTATTCATGTCAACCAATATCCCGCACAACAGTATATATGGTGGCACCAACTAAAGTTTAAGATATACCTACATTTGAAGAAGTGTTGCGTAGACTGCTTTTTAGTTAATTTCAATACTTCATTATCAAAATTCTCTACCTTGCGTGGAAGTATAAAATCAATACCTGTTGTACGGGACATTTTCACTTCTAGAATTTGCCTATGTCCGTCTCCAGGTTACCATCATCTGTCGTCCCGCCAAATTTCATTCAGATCGGTTCAGCCGTTTAAGAAATAAATTTAAAGATTAATTTACAGATGCTGCTGGGGAACCCAGAGCTGAGATGCACATAAAAGTAAGTACCTTTAATATTCATATTCATAAATAATATTATTAACAATTATAATATTTACAGTTGAGTTAATACACATCGTCGAACGTATCTTTAATTATCACGTGTGTTCTGGTGCTGCGCGGGCGCATGTCACTGAAATCCCGTTCCACATTCGCTTGTGTGCATACGCGGGACGATTCTTGTAACGAAGAAAATTTTTTTTTTTTTCTTGGCAGCAAATTTTTTTGAGATCTGATCTGACTGACTAGTGAATACTGGTAAAGGACAGCTTTTGCACAAATTGTTAGAAGTTGCTTAGTCAACTTCCTTCAGGAAATGAGATGGATGTGTGTGTATGGAAAATTATGGAAGTCAATATTTTTTTCCATTCCTGATTTTTTTTCTTTGACTGTCAGTTTTGTTGACTGGGCATCCTCCATGCAGCCAAGTTTACTTTTGGGAAGCTGTCCGTTACACCCATGTCCAGCAATGTAATTTCTGCGTCTGGTCTTGAAAATGCCGCCATGCGCCATAACGAGAATTGCAGCTGGGTTCGGCGCGGGCGCAGTGCGTTGACACGGTTTTTTGTGTCTCACTTGTGATAGGTCATGGTTTGTGCAGCGAAATTATATGCAGTCAGTCTTGTCCATTTATTTTAGTTTTTTCTTGTAATTCGTTGTGACTTGCTAATAAATGGTTGCATGCATTGCATCATGTTAAAAAACATGTTAATGATTCTGTTGTAAACTCAACTTAACTTATTTTAGTTTGGTCCTGTCACTTTCTTAACAGCATAAAAATACGAAAATCGCTTAAAATTAGACAGCACCATCTATACATTCCGTATTATGTGTACGTTAGTTTGACAGAATGATATTCACCTGTTGCACTTTTCTTATTCAAATTTTAGAAAGTGACAGTCCATTCCATACTAAGGCCCGTATTTATAATCAGCTCTCAAGAGTGACAGCGAGTTTGAGTTCGTATCACAAATGTCATTCCAGTACAAAATTACCTGTCAAATCCGCACTCAATATATCTCTCAACCTTGAGATAGCTTTATAAATGCGAGCCTAAGTCACTGTTCTACACCGAATTTGTTTAAAACAAAGTGTGATGTTATGAAAACCACATAAAAACCATTTACATAATCCTCAACTATTACAATATAAGCATTAGGAAATGAACTTTTAAGTCCAAATGTAAAATGTCAAAATATGAAATTCATTTAAAATTTAATATTATATTTTACGAAATTGTAAAGAACTACCCTCAATACTATAGTAAATTATGTACAAATATTCACACTTTTACACTTGGTATGGTAAAACGGGCTGGTTTCCGCAACCCGACGTCTATTTGCGCCTATTTTGCGTGAGGGGTAGGGGCTCCCTACTCGAGCCATCCTAGTTCCTGGAGGAAGCTCAGCAGACCTGAGAGGTTGCTGAGCACCTCCGGGATAGTACCTGGTTCGCCAAGGTACTTCGCCCGGTATGTAACCACCTTTTACACTTATGTACACATTTATACACATATGTACACTTTATTCGATTTAACGCATCCCCTGCCATACTCTATTTTTTTCCTGTCCTACAGGACACCATGTTATAACAATGAGACACAAAAACCCGACATTACATAAGTACAGCATAAATTATACAACTGCTAAATAACTGGTCAAGTGTGTGTCGGGCTCATTTTACTTTGGGTTCTTAACAGGTAATGGTGTAAGGGACAGAATATCAGAAACTGATAGGAGTATGCTCAGTCAACGAAACTGAACAACTATCACCAGGAAATTCGTTCGAATGTTTGTTTGATTAATTGCAAGGGAACCGAAAAATAAAAGTATATTTATTTTGTGATGATATAACAAAAAAAAAATAGTTTTTGGATTTTTTCCTTCGATTATACTAGGAGAAGCTGCTTCTTGCCAAATTTCAAGATCCTAGGTCACCGGGAAGTACCCTATCTATAGGTTTTGCCTACCTCAAGATTCAAAAACCTATATAAGGCCAGATCGAATACGAATCTAAAATGGATGAGTGCACAAACGCCCTAACATACCTACCTAACGTACAGTTAAAAATGTATGAGACGCAGTCATATCGGCTTTCTTTAGACGTTGACGCTCTGCTTACCCCGAAAAAAAAAATGCACAGATGAAAAATTGTTAAACAAAAAGATAAGAAAAAAATACACAACATATAAAAGACTCCCATTTTGCCAAGGATCTCTAAAAAGCAGTCTTACCGATAGACCAGTTAGCTCAAACGCGTTATCCATATTTGGTCTAGACCAGTGTAGAAGTCTAGGACATCTGCCGCACCTGCCACAGGTGGCCTAAGTTTATGACCTAACCTAGGCACTAGATACTGCCTAGGGTTAGACTTAGCCCTTTCACTGTTTTAAGTGCGTTTTAGATTACGTTAAAGTGGTATTTATGATACTTATGTAATATTTTTATGGTATAACTAAACTAGTTTTAATGACATTTCAGACACTTAAACTAAAAGTTTTCATAAAATTATGGTCACACATAAAAACAGTTATTATACTTCAAAATATTTTACACTTGATTTACTATACTACTATCCACATAGGTAGGCTTTTATGCTACAAAATGGCCGCTTAAAAAACCAGCTCCCGATAAATAAACGATCGCAATGTCCAGTGTTTTCACAACCGAGAGCGTCATCACGCTGGATTTGTCTTCAGCGGGAATCGAACCTGGGACCCGGCTCACACGGGCACCGCGCACTATGATCACAGCACCGCGTAATTGCCCAATCGAAGGTTCCGTACCGATGCACAGTAGTGTAGCGTCAGCAGGGGAAATAATTGGGATTTCTTCTCTATCGTGGTCATTTCTAAAAATAATGTATAAGGGACAACTAAAAAGGGTTCCTCTGGCGATGAATCTGAACAACTTCCACAAAGAATTTTACCCCTAACCCTCTCTACAAATTAAATCTTAGCCGATGTGCAGTGCCAGGTTGCACTCCGGGAGTGCCGGCAGAAGTGAAAACATGTTTCAATAGATGGCGCTAGTAGGTTTCTAAGACTCAACTCTGGTCTGACGCGATCGGCAGTTCGCCTCACATTAAAGATCTAGGTACCTATATTATATGTAAGTACCAAGTGTTTCTGCTGACTCTACTTTCCTAAACGCGAATAGGCGTAAACTCTGGAAGCTTTATACTGTGACGTCATACACCGGAATGAATTTGTAGGCCTGCCAATGTGAGCGAAAACTGATTATCAGTTTGTCCTATATGGTTTAATCCACATTTATTGACAACATACATACATACATACATATAATCACGCCTTTATCCCTAATGGGGTAGGCAGAGCAAAAACGACCTAAACAAAGTTCGTTTCGCCACGTTTGACAAGTTTTGAGGGTTATTACAGATGATTGCGTATATTGCTATAGTGACGGGTTGTCAGCCCATCGCCTAAATTACAATACACAGAAACCCTCGAATCCCTTAGCTGGTTTTTACAGCATGCCCGGGAGGAGATGCAGCTGGCACATTCTATGTTTTTCCACCACTCCCAGTCCAGCATGGAAGAACATTGGTGGTAAAATCTTGTTCAAAAGATTTACCCAGCCCACAGTTGCCTCAACTCGACTCGACAACCTAAAGGGAAAGATTAAAATTCGTTTTAATGACCTGGACATTCAGTTTCAGTAATCAACCTTCTTCTTCTTCATAGCGAGTTTTTCGAGTCAACAATCTTATTTTTTTAAATCCCCTATAAGTAAGAGCTAATAGGCCTCTGACATGGTCTGTGTAACGACCACTAAGCTTTTAGTGATTAATCAGTAACTATAGTACCTATATTTACATCAGACGCATTACTTTAGAATTCTTCACCGTCAAAACAAAGCAATAATTACTTGACTGAAACATTTAAAGAGTCTTTAACAGCAGGTCGTCAAAGTAGAGTGCTCCTTAATCCTGGATCAGGCTGAGACACTAATTAATTGAACTGGAACCTCCTTCGTCATTACTACAGGGATTTGACTAATCTGTGCTTAAATGAAGAAAACTTTAAAATACAATAGTTACCTAGGTACTTATTATAGGTGCCGGGTGTAAGGGACAGCTTCCCGCAAATATGGTTTGCTCAGCCAACGAAACTCAACAATTACATTCATAATAAATTAAGTAAACATATTTTTTGCTTCCTTATACAAATTGTCTGATCAAAGTGGTAATCTTTTATGAGGAAGTCAATTATTCCTGGTGAAAGTTGTTCAGTTTTGTTGACTGACATACTGAGCAACCTTTATTAGTTTGCAGGAAGCTGACCGCTCCGATGCAAATAGAATGTGAGGGTTCCATGTTCCAAACCAAAATACCAAACTCATTAAGCCATTTCCCCGCGATACAAGGTCTCCAAGACTTTAATAAATCAATCCGTTGACGTGTATGGTATCAGACGGAGGGTTAGGGGGGGTGAAGACGGTGGTGGGGGGGTCAGGGTGTGACTGAGCGTTTCCAGTTTATGTGCTCCCATAAATAGAGAGTGCTCGTAACCTCCTGCCGCATTAGCTTTGGGCTGGTACCAAGGGTTCTCGATCTTTCCAAGCTATGGTGGCTATAAGCTAAGGTATTCACTATTCAGTGTGGTGAATTTTTAACCTTGGTGAATTTCGGTTCAGGCATTATTTTTTGAGTGTAAGGAACGTCATCCCAAAAAATGAAAGGGGTTGCCCAGTCAACGAAACCTTTGACGACATTAAATTAAATTCAGATATGCTATAATGTACCTACACAGGAAACATACAAATTATAAAAATATTAAAAAACAGATAGTGTATTACAGAAGGCGGTCTTATTGCTTAGGTAGCAATTGAACTCCTTTCATAAAGAAATTCTTCTGGAAAACGGAAAATTAATGGCTTTATGACTGGGCAGCAACGTTCCATGTGTTCTGGATTCACCAATCTGCATGGAGTATGGCAAATAAGTAAACTGTATTGGCTGGTATAGTGTTGGACGGATTCCAATCAAAACCCAAACTACAGAAGGCTAGAAAATAAGGTCCATGGTATAGGCTTCCAGAGAAGTCGAAGGAAAAATCACCATAACAAAAAAATTGGTCTTGTGAGCTTAGCTTGTTTGGATAGGAACAGATTCCAGCTCCTTAGGAGCAGCTGTTAGGCATGATCTCCGCACAGTGGTCCTACCCGCAAATCCCACTTGTATCTCTGTCGAGATAATGCAAACCAACTGTCATGCGGACATGAAGGCTCGTATTTATAAAGCGATCTCAAGATTGAGAGCAATAAGAGTGCGGATTTGACAGGTAATTTTGTACTGGAATGACATATCTGATACGAACTCAAAGTCGCTGTCACTCTTGAGAGCTGATTATAAATACGGGCCGAAGAGTCGAATTGAAGACGGAACAGCGAAACCGATGCGTTTCGTGTTCTTCGTCATGCGGGCCATACCTATAGAGCTTTTCACGCTACAAAAAAATCTCATGCAGCAACTTTAGTAGTGGTAAAACATAACACAAGGTGGCGGATGACCAGAGTTAAAATTTTTAATGTCCTCGTCTAAAGGTTCTTCCAAACGAAATTTCAATTCGATCCTAGTGGAAGCACCCATTGTGTTTGGAGTTTTATTGAAAACATGTACCTGTGTAGGGTGTCCAGTAAATAATGGATAATACTGATAGGGATAGGTAATAGTTTAAACTCTTCTTAGCAATTCTTTTTATGAAAAAAGAATTTGGACCAACTATGTGTACTGGCAACCGAACCCAGGACCTCCGGATCATGAGCCAATGGCTCAGACCACTGGACTACGGCGGCAGTGATGAATCCTGATAAAGCACGCGTTTTTTAACACATAAAGCGTATCAAAACACGTCTAGAATGTCGTCCAAGTATAAGCGCGGTAGCGTCGATATCAAAAATAATACCAGTGTATTAGCCCCCCCCCCCCCTCTCCCCCGCACAGCACGCACGGAAGCTAGCGACGACATCCGACAAGCAGATAGTGTCCAGCGAAAATAGTCCGCGAAACTATGGGGTACGAGACACAGAACTAAGTAACCTACTGGAAGATAAACGATACTCGGTATGTGGTATTTTCTGTTTAGCATGTCGGTGCTGGGCAGTAGGCAGAGCGTCAAGGTCTTCTTTGGGGGTGGGATGGGATCTACCTCCTAATGGTCCGCCCTGCATGGGCAACGGCAACACAGGCTTGCCTGTGAATAAGTCTGGCTGAACGATCCCAACAAAGCGGAGCATTCTGTGCTTCTCTAACGCTGCCAGTCCAGCAAAGAAGAAATAATACCGTGGTATAAGTAAGACTACGTAAGTCTAGGCGTGTGGTGTCGGAATATCTTCCAGTGAATGTAAAAGCTCACTTTGCTAATCTTGGAATTGAGCAACGAATAGAACTACTTACCTATAACCCAATGCAGTGCAAGATCTATGCTCCCCATTTTGCTTGCTAAGTAAGTATGGCATTCTGTTCACTCAAGACAGAAAATAACAGGTAAGTATGGTTTTATTTAAGTTAAGTGTGTTTGTGTTCGAATCGACACCAATATTTTGTATTTGTCACATCTAGCATCTATAACTTCATGTCTTCCCTTAATGGTCGATATGGCAACATTTACATGAGTATCGAGGATCGCTTTATTCCGTATCTAGTAATGCATTTAACAATTCCCAGGTTTGTCTTGTATGAAAACTGTCTCCTTTTAGTTTTACACGGATTTATGATAGACTGGAATCTCTAAAAAAAAAAAAAAAACTGAATCCAACTCTGCCTACATTTGGCAGAGGCATAATATTTATTTACATTGGTTATACAGGGTTTAAAAAAGGAAAAATATCATGAGGAAAACTGCACAGCACACACCTATTGACAAAATCAAAGGTTGCGTGTGAAATAGACCAATCCGTACCTCCGAGTCCGTGTCTGGGTCCTCATGGTCGACTACCTATTCCGAGTAGGCTCATACACCTCGGTAGAGACGTAGTAGGTTAGGTTTTTTTTTGTGTTTGGTAATCGTCAACCCAGATTTGGGGACTCTTCTGCCATTGTCGAGTGTAGAAGTCTAAAGTATTCTTTCTTGAGTAATCTTAACCTACACTAACCTAGCTTAACCTAGAACTCATTAAATTGCGAGTGTGGTACCCACAATCCAATGCTGTATGAAGTTTTACGTGGGAGCTTCGATTCGAACCATACAGGATTGCGGTACTTCATTTTTCACTTTCACCACATTGTCTTTCACTACCGGCACATTATTATGCTAATTCCACTACACTATCACAATAATAGCCGCGTAAAACTAAATTAGAAAGCCAGAAAATCCAACCTGCAGCGATTCGTTTCGATTCCCGCGTAAAACCTCGTAGGTTAGGTATATAAAAAGCTGAAGTGATGATGATAAAAAAAAGCAACCTAAAAGTTTCTAAGTATATCCAAATGTACAAAACCAAACAATGCATATTTTAAGTATAGCAACACTAACTTTTTAAATGGCAACACTCTCGAAATCAATGACAAACAGTGCATATGTAGTACCTCTGTAGTACAGTACAGTGCATCGTAACATGTTAGGTAACTGGATCACTAATAAGATTTGCTCAAAATACTGGCTAAACAGTTGCACTGTGGTGCAGTGGGAAAACTACATCGAGATTGGTCGCAAGTTCGATTCCGATGTGTATTTTTAATTGTAAAAAACTTACTTAACTTCTAGAAGTCCATAACTTTAATTTTCAATCATAAGAGAACAGAGGGAGAGCAATAATTTTTGTGTGCCTACATATCCTCTGGACTGGAGTCTGCAAGCTTAGCAACTTGCTGTTCTCCGTCGGATTGCTAGAACTCGCTCCATCGTCGACTCTGACTCTGTCACCTCTTGCTTTTGACTCCACGCCAGAAGCTCTTTAAATTGACCCACTTTCATTGCTCACAGAAAATATTAAATTTCACTCTTTGGCTAAAAAAATGTAGGTCTTCGAAGTAAAATTAATTTTACCTTACGAAGTTTCTGTAACATGCAAATAATACTTAATCAGAAATTGATTAAAACTGATTGAAAAGCTACTTGCATTTTGTACACAAGTTATTTTTTTAATTTGTTCTTATTTAACTATGGGTAGTTTGTTTCAGTAAGGTAGGAAATAAAGACATCGCAAGATTTTTTTTACAGTGAAATTCAGTTCCTTAGCCATCTCTTACGCATTCCCTAGTAATTTTTTACGCATTCCTTAGTCATCTTTTACTTTTACGAGAACTGAGGTAAGAAATGGGGTGATGCTATTCTAATATTTCGAACTTAAAGAACACCCGCTCAACTTGGGAATTTCCCCCGCATAACTTTGTTATTTTTAATTTCCCTACCACAAACAAGTTTCAGTTAATTACGAGTGAAGCTCCTTCGGTTCGGCGCTGAAATAAATTGACTTAGCTCTGAAACCTGGTGAAACCTGGAAAGTGCGTAATGCGCTGAGCTGCCGGTGTATACCGACTGCGAGGAAAGCTAATTATTTGACGCTTTTGGCTGCCGAACAATATATATAAATTTGTAACACAAACTTTCGCGGTTATTTTTACATATAATGGCCCCTTTTCGACGGAATTAAGAATGACGCAGATTGCGTGCAAGGCTAGACTAGATCCCAGTTCCTAGATTATTGAATCTGCCCAGACTAAAGTGGTTTATTAGGACAAGACGTTGTTGTGGGCAGTGTCGCCACATTCCTTCCAAATTGACGCCTATTTGTCTGTATGTCTGTCTGTCTGTTATTTTTAGATGGTCCAATGAGGCTGTTAGAATTGAGGCAAGGTTTTTCCTGGTATGGTCGTGTGTAATATGGACTGGTTTGGATTGGTTTGCTGATGATACTACTGTTTGACTGTTTGTGGACTGAGACATACCTACTAATATTATAAAATAAATTGAAAATATTGTATGTAATAATTAGGGATTCTTCGGTTAAATTTTGTAAAAGGGTGGTATGTTCTTCTTTTTCTTCTTCTGTCGTTTATGGAATAATACTTACATTTTCGAGTACCTACCTACGTTGGTGTTTCGTGTTGGTGTGTGTGAAGAAGAATTCAAATAGAGATTACCATTTGCGCACATTGATGAAGCTAGTGTGTCTCAACTTAATCTCAACCTTTTCCTGAAGAAACTGTCCATTTTAATATTTTTTTACAGAAAAAAAAATTGCGGTTAAAACAGTGAACATTAATGTAGAAAAAAATATCAACAACTACTGTTTAAAAATCTATAAGAACTCAAAATATTCTAACAGTGTTAGGTGGAATATCAAACATAACGAAGGTGGGAGGTGGATAACAGTGAACAGAACTAGTCGCGTGTACGGTCAGACAAATGCGCCGCGTCACAAACGACGTTGACGGACCGAGATAATTAGTCAGAAAAATTGCGCGCCGACTGTACTCTACACTCGCGGACACTGCTAACGATTCAATGAGGACGCGATTTAACTAAAAATCTTAACTAAAATTATCGCCGTCGTCCCTTTCTGTTATATTATAGACGAGTCAATTTTGAATTAAAAAATAATTTTGGATATAAAAAATGCCGGAGTTTGAAAAAAAAATATCAATATTTTATAACCATAAACGCACATTTTAATTAAGTTCAAGTACGTATGAATTTATGTTATGAGCATGTCTTAAAGAACAAAGGTTTAAATGCCAAAGGAATGCCAAGGACTAAACGACAACTTCTGAAATAAAGCTTTCTTTGCGATAAGGTTACTATAAAATTAAGAAACATTAAAATAATTTATGCGTTTATAACTTATTAGAAATTCGCTTTTAAAGTTGAAGCATTTTGGAAAAATTGTTGTTAATCTCTTGTTTTATTTCATTTATATTTTAAATACTTTTTATAATTTTTTTTAGTAATGAACGATGCTTACTTAAAAAGTCAAAAATAGATATGCTGGTAAAAGTGTAGTGTGATAAATAATAAGAAAATGAATTTAGATGAACTAGTGAATTTGAACTAAAAAGTAACTATTTATAAAAAGTGATAAATTTATACTCCAAAGAAATGGGAATGGTGTTAAAAACTCTTTATCTACTTATTCCGCCATCACAAGGCTAGAAAAAAATAGACCAATAGGAGTTCGACGCACATAATATAATCCCCACCACTCACTAAAATGCGTCTTATCCGTTCTAACGCTTGCATCAACCAATCAGAGCCCGTCATTTTGGGAGATGCGTGTGAGTGGCCAAACATCTAACCGACCTTAGACGGACACATAAATCTTAGAGTGTGCGTAAGTGTTTTGTTTTATGTATTAGGTAAGTAGATTATTTTGAAAAGAAAATTGAGTCATTTAACACATTTTAATTTTAATCGTAAATTAAATAATTTACGATTTAAAACGTAAATTAGGTATTTTTAAGAAGATAAGAGATTTTCTTGAATCGCGAAAAGTGAAAGATTGTCATTAGGTGCAGGTACTTACTAAATTTTTTCGGATATTTTCCCGAAGGAACCGTGAAAGCGCTGCTAATAGTTTAGAAGGAATATCAAATTTACTGATAAAAACAGCTTTTCTTTCAGTTTTTTTTAGCATATTTATACGTATAATGAATACGTATAATATTTTAAAACGTTGAGATTGTAGACCACGAACTAATTCCTTAGATGTATATTTTTTTAGAATTTTCCATTGATTCGTTTAGGAGGAATATCCTTTTAAAAACAACCATTTGCCGGTAGGAATCACTTTTATTCGTTTCTGTACTAAACAGCATTCATTATAGTATTTGTCCTCTAGTGTAGCTCCAGCTGCAGAACTAAATCGCTCGGCCAACTCTACAAGAGTCTGGAATGTGTTCCAGGGGTTATCGCCCAGGACCAGTACCCCCCATTTCCAAATTGGAAATTTTTACAGTAAGCACCTGGAAGTTGAAATTAATTTGATTTTTATTATCTCTACTATTGAATTAATTATGTTATTAATTCTTACTTGAAATCTTGTGCGTGTCCGAAAAATGTTTTTTTTTTTAATGGATCTTATTCGTTTTTAAAGATTTTTATATAATTTTGTCTCTTGTTATCAGCGATAACAAAAAAAAACTTAGTGTTGATTTATTAGCCTGCAGCTGGTAGGTATATAACGCCTGAAATTCTAATTAAAATACCGTATCAATAGTATTTGCTATTAAATTTACAGGCATATATTTTAAATTTATAACTATCGACTCTACTGAAGTAAAAAAAATTTATTAAACTAGCCCTCCCAGACACATACACACACGTACACAACATCCTTAAGTGACCACGACAAATTATTTAACCACCAAAAACCATACGATAAATAATTCACAAAGCAAACTCTTGACACCTATTCACTAAATGGTAATCAATCACACACACACATACATTTACACTCACACAAAAACAAAAATCTCTAACAAAGTGAACACGTTGTCAACTTTATCTCTGTGTGCGTTAATGAGTGTGTGTGCGTCTAAGCCCGTTTTTATTTTTCGGCCACTCGGGCGCATCTCCCAAAATGGAGGTCTATGATTGGTCGGTTAGAATGTTAGAAAAAATTAGAGGCATTTTAGTGACTGTGAGTGGTAGAGTTTTGGTGTGCGTTGATTTTGTTGGTCTATTTGTAGAGAATGATGGGCGTTTGATGTAGACATTATTAGTGGAAGCCATTTTTACAATTTTGTTAGCTTCTTGCGGATAATAAATTGAAAAGTCAAAAATTATTAAAATAAAAACACACAAACTCTTGTATAAAGATATTTGCATAATCAAATTGTATCTCTTCACATGTACTCGTAGTACCAATACCAACCAGTACCATTTATACTTTTAATAGATATCATACTAAAATTTGTTAAATAATAGTTGGTTATATTTGTTTTTAAACCATATCATGGTTCGTTTTTTAAACAAGATATAATATGAAAAAAAAAACAGAGTCAAAATCCATTTTTGGCTTAAAAAGACGGAAACGTCAAACATCGAAAAATAAACAGCTGTAAAGTAACAATCGAAATGTAAAAGACTTTAAAATTAAAAGTAAAACGAGAAGAAACCCGAAATCGCACTCACACAAAGAAGAGCAGACGACAATAAACGAAATAAGATGACACACAAAAACAAGGCAGGTTTATTCTGAAAATCCTTGATGTATATTTTAGAATATTTATTCCTTAAAACTTGTAATAATGGTGGCTCTGACTTGTAGATAATTTTTATGTTTGAAAATATTCTATGAGTAAAATATTTTTTATCTCGTAGTTATTATAAATTAATCTGTCTGAGCCGAATCTACCACAAACATACCCACTAAGTAGATAAGCTGCTGGCTAGCAGAATAAAGTACCTATACCTAAAAAAACATTTCTAAATTATTCCCTACATAATATTTTATGTTTTTATTATTTTTATAGCTATAAACTAATTTTATGCAATTCAAGATCCAAAAAAAGCTCCAAACTTAAACACTAAAACAGACGCAAGAATTCAGATTAAAAATCTATAAAAACAATCACTGAATAACCCCAATGTTGCCAACGCACACTAACAAAAGGCCCCAATTTTGAATTCCGAACGCGTGGCGCACAGTTTCCGCGCGGCGCGGTCATTCACCCCGGTTTTGGAGGGCGCCGCGTGACGTCACAGCCTACCTCAACATAACCTTGAAAATGGAATTTGGCGGTTCAAGTGGATGGCGGCAGTTTAGCTATAGAGCTTTCAGAAAATATTTTGGTTATGTTGTAGATGGATTGGAGCATTATTATTGTTGTTTCTCTACTGGGATTTAAAGGAGTGACAATAAGGTTTTGATTTTGAAGTTGAATAATCATTCTAATCCGGACAATCCTGTGAGTCATGCCTTAGTTCTTGATTACATCATTACCTACGAACGTGTGAAATTAATTTTAAAAATAAGTATTTAATTTAAGCTTAAAGGAGGAGCACGACTTAACTAATACAATATAATACTAATATAAGTCTATACCTGTCACTTTCTATCATGAGAGAACAGAACGAGATGGCAATAATTTTAGTTGAGAATTAGTTAAGTCGGGAAGGTTACGAATCGAGCCCATTGTCGAGTTTTTAACTTTTTACAAATTAGAATAATTTGTGGGCTCGCTGAAGTGATGTCCATGGTGGGGATTGTAACGCTGACCGGAATATTCGGGGATGATTCACTCTCACCCGCACTCACTTTTGTTGCTGTACCAAGTTTAAAATAAAGCGAATTTATATTTCGAACACTTTTCGAATGTTTTACTTTTTTGTGTTATTTTCGTAACCTTCACACAACGCCTTCATTTATCTAGACACGCGGTAGCGTGTCCAGCCAAGTTCAAGCCAAACGAAGAGAACTGGCGGGCAGCACCGTGTGTATTTTACAGGAACCATTTGGAGTCATTTTTGACCCCTCCATAACTCAAAAACTATTCAACGTAAACACACCAAATTTGGTTTACATATCAGGACTCCCTAGATAAACAAGTATACAAAATTTTATAGACATAGCTTTATCGGTTATAGTATAATAGATATTAGCGCCCCCCCGTCCCCCCGCTTCGAGCCACGCCTTAAAAGTCGGCTATATCACATTCAACGACTTCGCGAAATGACGTTCAGTCAAAACGTTGGACGTTACATTCAACGACTTGACGAGTTGTCCTTTAGTCATTCAATTGAATACCGTCATTCAATGAACGAGCTAGTCATTCAATCAAATCGAAAATTCATCTAGATGACTGCGACATAATACATACTTTATTCGTTTATCATCATAAAAACATTTTACCCCATAAAAAATATATTTGTGCAGATATTCGGTATCAATAACCTAAATAATCTCTATTTATAAATTATCACTTATTCACTTTCATTCACTTTTAGTTGAAAAAACAAATTCAAGGTTCTTCCACTATAGTCTATATTGACAAAACTAGAATTTTGTTCAAATACAAGGCCGAGATATCGCGATAAACGCGAGATAAAATTCACAAAAACATGAAAAGGGACGGCTAATTATGAGAACAGCGAGTGCGAAGGAGACAGTTGACGAATTGTTGGACAGACCTTGATTCAGACTGAGGTCAGTGAACTGCGTTTCGATGATGCACATGCACATTGCACATATTATATGCAATGTATGTGTGTTATTGATTTTGTAAGTGAAAGTGGGCGAAAGGAAAATTGGCTGTTTCAGAGGCCATTTTGCCTTTTTATTTTTTTTCAAAAATCAGACTAATCTTAATCTATGAAGAAGAAAAAATTTTTTTTATACTTAGATAGGTAAGAACAAAAATACACAAAAGCAAACAATTTGTACACCAACTGCATACGAAACTGACGCATTCCAAATTTGAATTGACGCATTTACGACGACTTTGTACTAACTATACGATGTGCCAAATACCTAGTACCTATTGTTAACCACATGCATAGAGAAAAACAGTTCTTGTTTTTTTTATTGCTCTCGGGCCAATTCGCCAATGTAAAAAAAATAATATAGGACATGCAGGTACTTTTAAAAAGACTGGAATTGAAACAAAAAATAAATGTAAATAAAATTAAAAATGACTGAACAAAAATATAACTAACTATGAACTTGCAAAATGTAATTTTTCACCCAAATTTAGAGTGTAATAATAATTATTATGATTTGTGCTACTATAATGCGTGTCTGTTTTATTAGTATTATGTTCTAATTTCTATCTTCCATATTTTAGCCCATACCACATCACATCGCCCGAAACACTGGCCGAATGATCCACCTACACAAAAAATAAATCAATCAATTTATTTTTCACTACACACCGCGCAGCGTTTCGATAATGCGTGTGTCATTGAGTTAGGTCAGTGCCGCCTGATAACGGCTGTTTGGCGCGACGAAACGCAGTCGAATATGGCGGCAAAAATATAGTAAGCGCTACAAATGTCTGTAGCTTCAGCTAGCCTGCTTTGCGGGACATCGGGATCAAGGTTATAGAAAAGATTGGGGCAATATACTAAAAGATAAGTTGAAATAGTAGTAAGGTCCCAGTTTTTATTTACCCTTTGGGTACGGAACCCTAAAAATAAACTTTTTTGTACCATATTTATAGAGTTAAGACAGGTCAGTAATGCAAGAAAAATATTGTTTACTGATTCGCTGCAAATTCGCATAGAAAAGAAAATGGAGTCATGACAATATAAATAAATTCCTTAGAAAACTTCATCGGTTTGGGGCCTTCCTGATACCTAACTCCTTGGTTGTCTGTACCTAATGTAATGATTTGTTTCCCACAGGTCTCAAAAATTGGGAAAGGAACAAAAAGTAGTTGGGGCAATAAGGTAGGCCAACCGGAGTGATGCTCATAACAAAAATAGCAAAGATAAGGGGGGCGCTGCGGTGGTGGGTCGACGACACTCGCAAGGATCACGGAAAAACTGGAGTATTGTGTTTTTAAGTACAAGACAGAAGGTGGGCCAACCAGAGCGATGGTTATAACAAAAATGGCTCTTACATAGAGATTTTAAGTTAGTTTTATAATAACCCTTTTAACTTGTCTGTCGTGGCGAAAACGCCCTTTTTTGAGGTCGTCGAAGAACTGCCTACCTCGTAAGGGAAACAGACGTGACTATGCGTATGTCTGTAAGATAAGGGGCCCTGCGGTGGCGCATGGCGGGTCGTCGACACTCGCAAGGATCACGGAAAGAATGGAGTACTTCTGTAGCTACCTTGAAACTATTCCAAAGAATTTCGCAATAATAAGTATTTACCTATATCATCATTAATTATTACATTATTATTATTATTTCGTATTCCGTTTTTTTTCGGCTCGGCTACAGATTGTTGCCGGTATTATAATGCTCACGGGCCTAAACCAAGTGAGCACCATTCTGGTTTGTGATGTTATTTTCAGGAGGATCTGCATTTGGATTTTAATCTGAGTCTAAGAATTTTCTGACTATTCGGCAAGTATTTAAAATTACTGCTTTCTTTATTATTACATAGTATAAAACAAAGTTGCTTCACGCTGTCTGTATGTATGTTTCCTTAGATCTTTAAAACTACGCTACGGATTTTGATGCGGTTCTTTTAATAGATAGAGTGATTCAAGAGGAAGGTTTTTAACTGAGTTTTACCACGGGAAAATATGTCATTCCCACGGGAAAAGATATTTTTAAGAGGAATTTCATTTGATTTTGATAAAACTTTGCAAGAATTTAGATATCACTCAGGGGGAGAATATAGGGCTGCTTTTTACCACGGGAAAATGTCTTATTCCCGGGGGGAAAAGATTTTTTTTAAGCAGTCGTGCATAGAAAGTCATAGGGTACTTTTACAACAGAAAAATATGTCATTCCTAAGGGAAAATTTAGAAATAACTTACTTATAAGTCTTACAGAATGCCCGGTAAATAAAAGAAGCAGTTGGTAAATTCTATGTGTCTTTATCCCAGTTCAGCATGGATGTTATCAGTCAAATTATTGCGATAAAATTGTCTATCTGTTTGTTAGTTCATGTCTCAATGTCAAACCTACTAACACGATTTTATACTACTTTTTGTAGTAGATCGAGACAAGATAAATACTATATTTTGTAGATAAATACTTTATAAGTACCTACAAGTTCTTTGACTCATATCAAATATACCTAAGTCATGTTTATTTGTTTTACTGTCTGTGGTGATGATGAACAAATTTTTTCTTTTTTCGTTTTCCTTTCTTAGTTCGTTTTCGTTTGGTATTTGAGTTTTCCCATGGGAATGCGTTGTTTCCCCATGCTAAAATTTGCAACATTAGTTTCACGTAGACGTTGGGTTTTATACCGGGTGTAAGGGACAGCGTCCCGCAAACTGATAGGGGTTGCTCAGTCAACGGTACTGAACAACTATCACCAGGATTTTTTTTCATAATATGCCATGCTCACCACGCTTGGCAGGCGGGTTGGTGAGCGCTGTAGAAGTTTTCCATTCACAGGGAACGCTGCTGCCCATTCCCTGGATTTATCCCTTAGTCGTCTTTTACGACACCCACAGGAAATTATGGGGTGATGTTATTCTAACCAAGCACCACACGGGCGCTTTCATATCGGATGGACGGTTCAATAGCTGTGTAAATAGTTTCGAATAACGTTGGCACACTGTACCTTTATAAGAATATGCCCTAGAACATCAAAGCAACATGGTTGAATGTCAACCGTGTCGCTGGGTTGTCGACATCCGAACCAAGACCAGCTGGATCAACACTGTACGTCTATTGATTACTCTTGATAACAACACTGTGAAAATGTATGGATATTTCATTTTGTTTGTTTATTTTGTGGACAAGGTTTGCGTATTTGATCACCTTCACAAAGTTGCCAATGTGGGTGGAATTGTAGATTTTTTCGATATTCTATGCCCTAATCTAAAATTTCCTCCATGCTGGAATGGGAGCGATAGATAAACGTAAAATCGACTCGCGCGGGCTTGGTTATAGCGCAAGAGCCAGACGCAGCTCTTGGAATCATAACAAATACCGACATTTGGTTTTTGGATTTTTTTAAGTTGGATTTTTTTAATATTTTTTTATGTGATCCTTTAACGTTACTGAAACTCCCCCTAAGCTATGGCTCGCAATTAAATTAACACCCTGTATAAAGTATGTGCGTTAGTTTACGAAATTCATCTCGTAAATAATAAGGAAACAGGAAAACAATGAATTTCAATGGGATTTCCCAATTTTAAGTATTTTATCTAAAGAAACTTCTGCGGTTTCACAAAATTTGTCGTTCATTTAATTCGATGTTTTTCTTGACGATGCTGAGGAAAAAACAATTTATTATTTTGTTAATAAAATTTGGATCGTGTAACTGTTCTTGTTTCAAATTAATATTGTTCAATTTTCATTAGTCATTTTAAATTATTTGTAAATATGACTTGGGACTTTTGGTATTTAATTTTGGTTAAATTACAACATTTTATTTCATTTATTTTCCAGTGTAAATCAGTCCAAATCAAACATAATTTAGAATTCGCATTATGTTTGGGTCCTAGGTACATATATTCATATACAGATAACAATTACTCGTATCGGTTTAGGGTCGCGGTCTTGATATAAAGTTCAATGCTGGAGTTAGAAATATATAACTATAGATATGGTAATATTTGTATAGATATGGTCACATTTTGATGACCTCTGTTTTAGGAAAATTTTGCTGTGGTGGTGTGTACTTCTTTGTCTGGCGACACAATACTAAATAGCGATACAATTTCAAATTTTATTTCGTAGAAATTATATGTGAATATAGGTACACATAAAATGTGTCATTTTTTCGGGTAATTGTAATAAATTGGTATGTTTGTATTTACTCTTTTTCTTGTCGTGTGGGTTTCGAGTCGATCGACCCGATGAACCCTGGTGTCTGGAGAAAATCTCACAACATGATAAATTAACAAATATCATCTTTGTGTTTCCCCCCTGGGAATCGAACCCAGGGCCTCCGGATCGAGAGCCCATGGCTCAAACCACTAGACCACGGAGGCAGTAGTAGGTAGGTATGTCCGTGGCAAATGTAATCTTATCTGCCTTCCTCTTAATATTTCCTTTATCAAAGAAATAATACGTGTTCAATTAAAAACAGTCAAAATTCAAGGACATAATGTCAAAAATATTCAACAACAAGATGACGCACCGTCTGGCCGCAGCCACAAAATTTGATAACATTTTCCCTAATTTATCATCAAAGTTCATATTTTTGGAAGTATCCAGTCAATTTAATACATATACAAAAAATAACCACACTGTTTTAGTTTTATGATTTATTTGCGCATGATTGAGTTTTGGATTTTATTACTTAATCAATTTTTGAAGTCGTATTACAAAATTAAGAAAGTGACTCTGGTTAAGCTCACAAGTCATCGACAAGTCTGCTATAGAGCAAAATAAGAATAATTTATTGGGTCAAAATAATTTTCACTATCTAGTTGCAATATGTAGGACTAAATTTAAAAATAATGCTAACATATTTTGTTTTCAAAAATACAATTATGACCATTGGATGTTTACAGATCATTCTAATGCACTTTTCTATTTGCAATATCAAACGAATTTTCAATATGTAAGTACTTATACTTACACAGAATACAAGAACAGAGACATTGTAAAAAAAAAACGTCTGTGCAATACTTTAACAACTATTTTATTCAGAAAGTTCATTGCTTCCTCCATAAATTCAAGTTTCATTTTGTTCATAGACGACCTTAAAATTATGGTAAAATAAAATATTAATTCTTAAGACACAAAAATAATGTATTAATACATTATTACCGTTCATCCAGTTGCGTCAATAAATGAATTATTATTATAATGAAAAAGAAAGGTGTTTTTTTAGGGGCAGTTTATGTATTGGTTGGTTTCCGATCTTCGGTATCATCCGGATTTAATTTTAATATTTGCCTGGGAATAAGATATTTTCGCACATATTAGTTTAGAGGAAATTATGTAGTTCACTAGAGACCCCATCGCGAACTAGATAGAATATTCCCGCATGAGTTGACGCCGATCAGCTCTTTCAGTCACTCACCACCAACGCTCAATGCGACTGCTTGTCAAAATAGCGACTAAAAATAATTTCAAAAAAATGTTTGTTTTGTTCAGAAAATTGTAGAAACTACACAATTATATAGAAAAATATATTAACGAGGCATAACATCGATAATTTCAGCAATACACAATTCTATCTAAAATAGCCCTAAAAATTAGTCAGGCATAGCGAAATTTACGTAGACGTATTTTAATTTGGCCGTTGATGTTCTGCCTACCCCTGGTATGTATGTGCCGAAACAACAAGTTTATGGACTCAATAGTTATTGCACGTATGGCACAGTAAAAGCTCAATGTACGCTGGTTATTCAGCAAAATGAACCTAATATCTATCGAAAATAGACCTCAAGCGCGTAGCAGATCTATGCTACGCCGTAGCAAATTCGTAGCAATGTTCTATTTTGGCGAAAAACTGTTTTTGTTTAATACGTTGACTGCTAAAATCCCCCATGCGTGTCGAGCTTACTGTAGAGACTGTGCTCACAAACACGCATCGTAGCTATAAATTAAAAAAAAAACCTGTAGAGTCGGTTTACGGACGATAGTAACGTGACAACTTTGACTTTTTTTATATTTTATTGTTTACTAGAAAACCAACAGCCATAATCATACGCATTAACATAAATATGGTACTAATACTTAGGCCAATAATAGGTTTCCCTAAAGTAGGCTTAACTTTACATTGTAACGTTACATTGCGACATAATTTTTCTTGCAAGCAGCCGACGTTCATCGATTTATTAGACGTTGTCACGTCAAAAAAATACGAACAACTTGAACCAGCCATAATAAGTAAACGACCCCTCAAGTAAGAAAGAGACAAACGATATCTTTCCACGACCTTACTCAAGCGGAGCTGATTCTGTCGGTCAGTGACATTTACGATAATTCCACAGATAAGATAACACAATTTTGGATGAACTGAAAGTATTGTCTCATTTTTGGCGAATTGTAAGATAAGCCGTTTCGCCTTTTGATAAAAGCGCGCTGTATAAAGAATGATTGTTTTGAGTGAGATAGGTCAAAAAGATAAATTGTATAGTTTTTTATCAGTAGTTTTAAAGGCCTTTGTTAATTATGTTTTTATCTACATAAAGAAAATTTAATACAGGGAAATCTGATAAATGTCAAGTATAAGTTATACTTATTTTTCATAGCTGTTGCTTTTCTCAATAAATAAAATATTCCTGTACAATACTATAGCAATACCACTCTATACAGGGTGTAAAAAAAAGTACTGCGTTCCTTTCAACCACATGTTCTACTGATGATACCAAACAAACTCTCCCAAAGCAAAAAAATTTAGCTAGAAAAAAAAATTTGCCTTTTCCATACAAAGATGCTTTCCAGGATCAGCATATTGTAACAAAATTAAGGGTCTATGTGCTCGCGGCAACTGTCCCTTTCAAACCAATGACAGAATGCGCGCTCTGTCCTTTTCTAGCATGGGGCTGTTTCAAGCCGATTTCATATATTTTTGCATATATCTCAATGTATACAAAAAGTATTGAAAAACAGAGTTGATTATGATGTTCTTCATAATTATACGGTGATTTCGATATAACATTTGCTGTTTCTAAGCTCATAGAAATGTCACAGTTGTTCAAATTCGGCATTGAGACGCCAGATTTTCATGATATTTCTGATGATTTCCTGGTGTAATCATAGTATTTTTAGATTATATCTATGAATCTAGTTGTTCTCCATATTTTAGAGAAGCTAACCATATATAGATTTATTGAAAATTCAACTATTAACTATACTAACAAAGTCAAATGCCGGACCGTGTTTAGCCCGATTTAGAGTACTTCCCTCCTTAAGTACGTTTTTTTTTCTTTTTTTCAAAATTACATAAATTTCAAGCAAGATTTAGGTATTTTACAGTATTAGGAATGCTATGCCCGGTTAATGTATATTTCTAAGCTTTCTATTCATCCGTAACAAAAATTCAAACAACAAAAATTTGAATATCTCTACAGTAAAAATAATAGTGTAGATTCGTATAGATAACATTGACCCAATTAAAAACCGAACACATGCCAAACCAGTGCACTTGAAATAACAACGGCCCAATTACCATAATTCATTGCAACCCCCCAATTACCGATTCCCGAAACCCGTTTGTCCGAAACTCTTCCCGCGAAAGTAAAAGCCCGCACACACGCGCAATACACACACATATGTAGGTATAATAAATTACACGTACATATAACTGACCTTACTCAACATATTCGGGTCGTCGTCCGAACCCGGTCAACGACCCTCCAGGGCCGACGCCATTCGGCACCACTCGGATGCAATCGGCGAAAAAAAAGCAAAGCGACACGTCACTTTCGCCAGTTTTGCTTGGCCTGACGAAAACGTACTGGCCGAAAATGGTCTTGATTTTCGCGGGCGGGAGATTTCTGCGGGAATGGAATTCGATCGAGATTGATGTTTCGAATTTGAAATTGGGCCGTTGTTATTTCAAGTGCACTGGTTTGGCATGTGTTCGGTTTTTAATTGGGTCAATGTTATCTATACGAATCTACACTATTATTTTTTACTGTAGAGATATTCAAATTTTTGTTGTTTGAATTTTTGTTACTTTTTTGGTCGAATGTTTTTGTTTAGATACTTTTAAAAAAGGGGCATATTATTTTGGAAGCCTTTTTGAGTATTCAAAATTATTTTTTAAGCAGTTTAATTTTGAAAAGTTCATCCTATGTTTCATCATCTAACTTACTATTATCTAAGGTTCAACTGCCAACAAAACCTTCCTCAATCTTTGCTCAGAAGAGACATTAGACGACAAAACAGGCTAATTGCATCCTGGCAATCTCCTTTCATACGAGCCTATGACAGGTCTATGGTTTTTGGAACGTTGTTGGTAATGTTAGACTTCGTCTTAGGCTCGTATTTATAAAGCTAACTCAAGATTGAGAGCAATATTGAGTGCGGATTTGACAGGTGATATTGTACTGGAATGACATTTCTGATACGAACTCAAATTCGCTGTCACTCTTGAGAGCTGATTATAAATACGGGCTTTAGTTACTCTTCAAGATATTTTTGTGGCATCACTTACAATGGAAGCAAATTCATAGTTGCCAAAATCACGACTTAATTAATATGAATCTATACCTGTCAGTTTCTATCATGAGAAAACAGAGAGGGACGACAGTAATTTTAGTCGAGATTCTTAGTTAATTTTTAGTTAAGTCGTGCCCTCCACGATTCGGTATAGAGTAATGAAAATTTTCCGTATTGAATTTAATAAATAAAAATTATGTTTATTTTAGTAATCAAAATGGAATTTGGTTTAGGTAATTAGGTATGATGACATTTTCCTGTGTGCACCAAACTAAAACTGTTTCTATGCAAAACCAATGCAAGTTATTTCTTTTACGAGCACAAACATACAAATGGGGTTGGCAGGGCGTAAAAGATAGAAAAATATTTAGCAACTTAACACAAGTAATGGTTAGTTATGCAATTAATTTAAGTGCACTGCCCGCCCGCCCGCAAATAAATGCACATGCACACACAGGCAATGCACTTCACCACTGCGGGCGAAAACGCACCAGCG
The DNA here is from genome assembly GCA_029255725.1 of Scrobipalpa atriplicella. Classification (NCBI taxonomy): domain Eukaryota; kingdom Metazoa; phylum Arthropoda; class Insecta; order Lepidoptera; family Gelechiidae; genus Scrobipalpa; species Scrobipalpa atriplicella. The sequence continues at coordinate 8,576 of JARACY010001659.1, read as the reverse complement.
TCACGTTAAGCGTCGGAACCTTCGGTCGCCGAACCTTACGTCGTATACAACACATCAATGGGGATAAAAACTGGGAACTAAATGGCGCCACTAGCGAGTGTTCCTTTTTCCTGTGATTGGTCAGTAATCTGTCAATGTCAATGTCAATATCAGTTTTGCGCCTTCTCATTGGTCTCTTTTGGAACACTCGCTGGTGGCGCCATCTGCAATTAGCTTTGCGTTTTTATCCTCATTACGCCGACCGAACCTTGCGCTGGTGTGTTTTAGCCCTACCACCGAACTACTGAGTGGGTCAGCTGCGATCAGCACTGGACGGTATCTCTTGATGATGCTCCGTGGAGGGGCGAAACACATGTTGAGTAGATTCGGTGGTAGCCTGCGCCTGTGCATTTGCGGGTGGGGAAAATAAGACGGTTGATTTCAAGACATGCAACCATCGCCCGTAATGCCTTAGAATATAGTTAAAGAGAACGACCCACCTAGGAGTTTTCGCCAAGTCTGACAAAATTTTAGTTGGAAATATGTGAAATAAAATAAAACAAACCTCTCGAATTCCTTCTGGTTTCCACATCACAGCATGCCCAGGACGGGAGGAGAAGAGCCAGCACATTCTATGTTTATCTATCGTTTCCAGTCCAGCATGGTACCTTGTCTATCCCTATCCGCGACATAGATGAAAAATAAAATAAGACATTTGTCTTGTCTACCTACACTCATAAGATTTAGAATAGCTCCATTTCTAGGCAAATCCAAAATTACCTAAGGCCCGTATTTATAATTAGCTCTCAAGAGTGACAGCGAGTTTGAGTTTGTATCAGAAATGAAATTTCAGTACAAAACGGCCTGTCAAATCCATACTTAATATTGCTCTCAATCTTGAGATCGCTTTATATATACGACCCTTAGTGTGACATCGTCGCAACTAAAATATAAAAGTGCACTTTAGTTTAGACAATTGGTCATCTAGGTATGGTCACTTATTTTGAACCCGTGCCTCTATTAAATATAATGCCTAAAGAAAGTTTAAACATTCCCCAAGCAAAACTGGAAATGGTCATTCAAGTTTTAGCGTCTCTACTCGAAGTTAATAGTTAGGAGAAAGTTATCATCCTACTAGTTCCAACAACATAGAATGTGCCAGTTGGATCTCCTCCCAGGCATGCTGTAAAAACCAGCTAAGGGATTCGAGGGTTTCAGTGTATTGCAATTTAGGCGACGGGCTGACAACCCGTCACTATAGCAATATACATGATCATCTGTAATCCCAACTAGCAAAATTGTGCAAAATCGCAAGATCTTATCGCTACATAGAGATATTAAAGTTGTAAATAAGTAACGCTTATGGCTGCTAGTGATATATATGTGATATGAGACACCAGATAGCTGTATAACAATATACAGCCTAATTGGGATTATAACCTACGATATAAACGTTTACATAGCTGCCTTTTACATTACATATAACACTGTTGTAAAATAGTATACTCAAAACCTCAATTAGAGCAGTTATGTTGTATATTAGTGTTTTCATGATACTACTATAACGCAAATATGAACTTATGTGGCTCTGCTATCATTGATATATAGCCAGTGTTATATTAGAACCTTTGCAGCTAACTAGTGATATAATAGATGTCACCGTAGCTGTTTTATCACAGATATGCTCTATATGTATATCCACTATCGCTTGCGTTATATTAATGATAACTGAACCTTTATTACCACTCAATAGATGTAATGCAGCATAATATATTTCTCATTTATCACTGGCAATATATTAACTTTCTTATCTCTAATATAACGCTAAAAAGATGCATATTTATTCAAAAATGGGCGTATATGTCACCTTTCTGCTGCATATTGGATTTCTTGACATCAAATTGTAGCAAAACATTATTTTATGGCTGACGGTGACGATATTTCATTTCACAAGTTTTTATTTTTCCAAGTTTGTGCAAAAACATGGATCAAAAATGGAGTAATTACAAGAAAGGTGGGTCTTATAAACGCAGAAGAAGGGAAAGAACATTGAATTTACCGGACTATATCAAAGGTTTATTTAATTTGAACCTGAGGAACCCTAAACACCGTAATGGCGGCGAGATGTTGTATATCTTCTGGTTAGCAGCTCCCTTAACTCTAATTAGTTGTATATAGATGTCTTTGCAAATACCTAATTAATAAAAATATTTAAATTTTAATAAATATTATTAATTAGAGGGGGGCATTAAAAATACAGTAATAATATGGTACCCATTTATCAGTAAAATTGCAAGCGCATATGAATTTCACCTAAAACTTAAAATATACGGTCAATTTTTACTGATGGATTTCAAGATGGAGGAAATTATAAAGATACTTACCAATATTATTGGTTTTAATTTAATAAAATCCTGTCAGAGTTCCAAATCACGCACAAGTCCGCACAAAACAAAAAAAGTGTTATTATAGAATCCCAATCAACAATTTGTTATCAAATTATTGTAAATCAGCGTTAGCTGCGACCCTTCTGTTTCCTAATTGTGACACAATTGAATTTTTGACACTGATTTAACACCAACTAGCTCAGAAGGACACAGATATACAAATGATTTGTTTCCCGGTAGTCCTAAGCGGAGCTTTAATATATTTAATATATCTCCTAATAGCGATTAAAGTGGGGCCAAATTCGCATGATATAAGCTTGTTTACAATAGATATGCGACTGTTTCTACAGCTGATATACAGCTAATAATAGCTGTATATCGAAAATTTTGCTAGTTGGGAATAACCGTCAAAACTTGTCAGACGTGGCGAAACTAACTTTGTTTAGGTTGTTTTCGCTCTGCCTACCCCATTAGGGATAGAGGCGTGATTTTATGTATGTATGTATGTATGTAGTTTCAACTGAGGTCATCCATATGGAGACCTAAGAAGTAAAATTTAAGGCCCCTCAATAGGAAGACTGTCTATGTAGAGTATTGAATATAATAGACAATATCCATTGTTTCCTCAAACCGAAGGGCTTTTTAAATAATAACAATTATTATGAGTCAGTTGTGAAGTATTCAGTTCCTCGATCACCGATATAACATCACATGGTCACAGTGTTACGCGGTACGTAATGTGTAGGTAGATACTGTATGTACCTACGCTCATTGCATCCGAGTGAACTTGAGTAGAGTTGAGCCGCGTGAATGTCATCTAGGCTCACTGAGGCCAGTCAGCCCAGTGCAGTCTGTACCGTGGCCGTCTGCACGATCTACGCCACGCCGCGCGATAATCCCAACAAACCCACCAAACTCACCACACACTAACCTCAAATGCCAACCACCGATTAGAAAACTGCAGTGACAGTTCCAATTTTCGAATTTAGAATGTGAAATGCCCACGAACGAGCACGCGGGAAAGAGACAACCGTCACTCCCCGCGCTGCTATTTCGGTGACGTCGGCCGGTGCATAGCGAAATAAAATAATGAAAAGTGGCATTCAGTAATTTCGTTGTGTTTACGCGCGTTGCTAGTTTATTTGGTTATCGCGAGCGTCCGACATCTCGCGAGTGGCGCCATCTGCTCGCCCTATATCCGCCATAGTAGTACACAATGGTCGTGCACCATGCCATGGAGCTGTCAAAACAATAACTTGTAGTGTTTCTGTGACCATGTGTGGAGATGTGCGTTTTCGGCGTGGTGAAACCGACGCGGGATCGTAGGCCGGAAAATTGATGTAGCGGTGTTTTTTTTACAAACTTAACCTACGACAAACTTCAGTTGCGCGCGAGCGGCGACCGCACGCGCCTCGCGCACGCAGAAATCCACGAAAATCCTCCGAATGGACCGCGGGTGACTTTTCGAATTCCGAACCCGAATGACCAATGCGAAGCGCCGAAATCGAACGCCATGGAATCTGAAACCAGCGTTCGATAACCTCAGTGAAACTTATTTTCACTTGCTCAATTTTGTGATGTAAACTTTAGACTTATAGTGCCTTCGTACAAACTTAAATTGTGATTATTATAGTGCAAAAGACATAGTAAATAAGTGATAGTGAACTATTTTTATACGCCGAAATAAATTTGGACTTTGATGGACAAAAGCTGCATAAACTCCCTTTGGTAAGTGCGAAAAAGTGCATAACTTTCAAGATTTGTCATCTCGGTGTACCTATTATAGTTTATAGCATCTAAAACGTCAGTCTTAATCTATGAACTTGATTGCAATGGTGTGAAGTTCGCGCGAGTCGGTGCAATGCAACTTTGCGCGTTCAATGGCGCGAATGTGTCTCAGTTAGTGCGGTTATTAACTCGATACACACACGCCAATTTCACCTTTACCTTGTATATTACTAGGGTAATATTCTTTTGTAGGTATGTCGTATAGAATTGGGTTAAAGAACTTTTGGTTATAGTTTTTTGCTGTCACATTCGTGGTTTTGCGCCATGTTGCCTTGCGGACCAATGGCCTTCAGGGTATCATGTCCAAGCTATCTATAAGTACATAACTAACTAGTTTCTAGGTTCGCATGATGTCAATACCTAGGTTTTGTTCGAGTTTTATCTATTAATTTTCCTTGATATGGTACTTTCCACTAATAATTGAGCTAATAGAATTTTTGCGCTGTTATTTTGATGTAAATTGGAGTGATTTTGTTTTAATTTAAAGTTTTAATGCTATCTTGTAGATATATACCTAGTCAATCTGATATATTCCTCTCACTAACCCCTTCTTAGCTTCTTAAGGGATTAGAGGGTTTCAGTATATTGGAACATAGACGCTGGGCTGACAACCCGTCCGTCACTACAGCAATATACAGATCCATCTTAAACAACCCTCAAAACTTGTCAGACGTGGCGGAACGATCTTTGTTTGGATCGTTGACGCTCTGCCTACCCCATTAGGGATACATGCGTGATATTATGTATGTACGTAACCCCTTCTTAGCAAATGGTTCAAATTACAGTCAACGGTTTTTTTTTTCACCCAAATCCGCATATCCCACAACCACAACATAATAATTGTAGATTTTACCAACGAATTTTACAAACAAAACAGGAGGAAAAAATTTATCGAAACGTGGTATGGTACCTAGCACCTACTTACATAATCCAGTGAATAACGTACAATAAACGAAAATGAAAATTCCATGCAGACTCTGAGGTGCAAAAAAAAATACGCCTAATACTAATGGTCAAAGTGGTCATTTCAAGAAGAAAAATTTAATAAGCACAGAATCTCACTTCTGTAGGTCTGCTGTAAGAAATTTCTTTTTAGAGATAAGCAGTGCCTGTTGTGTCTGTGTTTCCTATGTATTTTGTCCTTTGTATTTGTATCTTTCTGTGTACAATAAATGGTTAAATAAATAAATAAATAAATCTCTGTGAAAATTATAAATTTTTCAGCAACCCCCTTTTTTTCAGTACCCCGTCCCACCCTTCCTCCAGACTTTGCACCTTTTATGCGGGGTGTAAGGGACAGGTTGCCGAAAACTGGTGCTCAGTCAACGAAACTGAATAACGTTTACTAGGATTTCCTTTCAGGAAATGAAAAAAAAATTGGCTTTCCTATTTATAATTGTCTGATCAAGTGGGTAGGTAATTTTGTATGGAGAAGTCAATATTATTATTTTTATTTTTTGAAAGAATTTCCTAATGAGAGTTATTCGGTTTCTAATGTTAATTTTAATAAGTACTTTCAGAAATGTGACTGAGAACTTTTAAAATTGAAATCGATATTATTTTAATATTTATAGAATAATCAGACCTAAAGTAAAATTATGCAAGATTTTCTGCTGAATAACGTACAAAAAAAAAATAGATAAAACTGTGTCAAATTCTAGACGAATATGCATTTTTTAGATTTTAGTTAAATTCTGCTGACGACTAGGTCTTCACTTGCCCTCGATTTGAGAAGCGTGTTCGTCAAGTAGACCAATCGAAAATTAAATTGTGATCTAGATTTTGATAAAACGGGTTTGTTCTTGACTCTAGATCTAGAAACAAGGTCAGGGATGACAGTGACAGAGTCGACGATGGAGCGAGCTCACCCAGAAGATGCCTGTTGGCACAGGCAATCTCACACACCGACGGAACCCAGCAAGCTGTTTAGCGCCGGACCCCGGTAAGAGGGTGGTCGCGAGCCAGGCGGCCCCTTGCGGAGCCTACCACCGCTTTGTTGGTATCATTCAGCCGGACTTATTCACAGGCAATCCTGTGATGCCGTTGCCCGGGGTGGACCACTAGGAGGTAGATCACATCACATCCCGTTTGTCGTTTTCAAACAAATTTTTTACTACCTACTTTTGTCTAATCAATAGGATTCCATTCAAAATCTGTCTTTTAATAATAAGCATTTTTTACTGTGATAAGATGAGGCAGAATTTTTGCAAAGACAGCCAGTAGTTGGCATCACAAATTCATCAAAGAGAAAGCTGACAAAAAGAAGCACCCAAAAACCCGTACAAAGGCAAGGGTGCTAGAGTTCAGCACCCACTTCTTACATGGCACGAAACGAGGAAAAAACGAAGATACAGCTCATTTCGCCCCCACAGCCTAGTTGGCAGTGTATCTGCCTGCTACGCAAAGGGTCCCGGGTTCGATTCCCAGCCGGGGCAGACATTTGAATGATGTTTTTCAAATGTCTGTTTCTGGGTCTGGGTGTTCTTTGTAGTTGTTTCTGTGTATGTCCATGGCAACCCGATACAGGGAATCCTAGTGGGGGCTATGAGTGTGAGTGTGTTATTTCTAAGGTTTTTACATACATACCTACATAAAATCACGCCTTTATTCGTAATAGGGTGGGCAGAGCAATAAAGATCGAAACAAAGGTCGTTCCGCCACGTCTGACAAGTTTTCAGGCTTATTACAGATGTTTTAGGGAGGGAGCAGATGCAGTTGGCACATTCTATGTTTTTTCTATCACTCCCTTCACCATGGAAGTTGAGAATTTCTAAGGATTTTAGTACACGGATTTTTTAGAATGAGGAATTAACCATACCGTGGTTCAAAATTGACGACGGTTATTGCATGCACTGCCACCTAGCAAGACGCAGGACCGACAGTTTAACGTGCGCTCCGAAGCACGGAATCCTTTTTCTTTTTTGGACAATCAGGTGATTCAAGTCTGCAATGTCCTAACGAAAAATTGAGGAAAATGTCACAAAGTGATAATAAATTTACAAATATGTATCAACTTTGCGTCACCCCCTGGGAATCGAACCCAGAACCTCCGGATCAAGAGCCCATAGCTCAAACCACTAGACCACAGAGGTAGTTATTCAAAGTAGAAATAAGTACATACGAAAGGACAATCACAAAGAAAGTACACCATAGTATGCACCGATCCACATTCTTGGTACCAAATGGTACTTAGTATCGATTGGGCACGGCTGTCCGTCCGAATTGCACCTGAAATATTAAAACCACTCGTTTGGACATTTTCGTGCTGTGACCGGTCGATATTTTGGCTTGTCCGGCTTAGTTTAGGGATGTCTACGGGCTGTCCTGAAAAATCAATCGATATCTTTTTTTTTTTTTTTTAATCTCCTTTTTTCCTGCAAGCTGTCAATATATTCAACATTTAGCTGGATGTTAAGTGCTTATTCTTTATTCTTCTTCTTCTCTCTATTGGCTTGCATGGAACCTGTCCCTTGACAGGTCCATATATTTTCCCTTATATACCCATTAGGTCTTGTGGGGCTTTTCTTTTTAGTCTTTTAAAGGTGTATCTAAGTGGCCATTTTGACTATGAATTTCAACTTTCACAGTTGGGTTGACCACTCACCTGCTAAAAGGCTGGGTAGGCCACTAGTTGCGGAGGTCAGATGGCAGTCGCTCTATGTAAAAACCAATATCTTCGTTCAATCCCCTAGATTAGGTGGCTGATTATGATAAATTCGGGAAAAAAGGAGAGATGACCGAATAATTTTCGATTTTCGTTTGAGTTATTCCGGAATTTTTGAATAGTGTTGCATGATTTTCGTTGGTTATTTATTAATTTATTTAAATATCGAATAGATACCAAAAATTTCACTCTAACTTTTCGCCTCTCGGTTTCACAATCTGTGGCTAAAAATTGCCCGTGGCGAAATTTAATTGCAGTTGGAAAACAGAAACCCTGGCTATTAAGTACAGTTTATTTTCAAATTCCAATCCACTTTCATCCAAGCCATTCCTAAAAATAAATACTTTGTGTACTAACCTAATATTTTAAATGACAAATTATTCAAATTCGATATCAGTTTTGCCCATCTCTAGTGATGTGTCGTGAGTGTGAGGCGATGCAGTTTTTTTTTTGTGGCTAATTTGGCGTACCGCGGGATTCGTTTTGTCATGTTGTTAGGGGCGAAGCGACATATTTAGGGTGGGTTACAATTTTAGCTACACTTTTAGCTATTAGGCATTTGCCTTTCTATTTTTTATACTTTTATTTTTGGTCTTGGAAAAGCCAAGTTACTTACTACATACATATAATCACACCTTTAACCCTAATCGGGTAGGCAGAGCGTAAACGACCTAAATGATGTAAACTAAAAGTTCGTTCCGCCACGTCTGGCAAGTTTTGAGGTTATCCAGCCTTTAGGACCATTTGTCGACTTCCTA